>CACVBM020001608.1:0-18821 GCA_902728155.2 Microthlaspi erraticum
TAGTCCATGTTTTGGGTAAGTATGGGTCCATCTAGTTCATCTTATACACTACAAGTGAGTTTCCACAATGTGGAGGCACAGAGGTACATTTCGGACTCCTTACCTCTTCCGGTTCCCAAATTTGGTCCATTTGATGTTCCTCCCTTGGATTGAGACCGTTTCACTCATGTTTGTCCTCATAGTCATGTGTAGAAGCTATTAATCCATGTTTTGGTAAGTATGGGTCCATCTAGTTCATCTTATACACTACAAGTGAGTTTCCACAATGTGGAGGCACAGAGGTACATTTCGGACTCCTTACCTCTTCCGGTTCCCAAATTTGGTCCATTTGATGTTCCTCCCTTGGATTGAGACCGTTTCACTCATGTTTGTCCTCATAGTCATGTGTAGAAGCTATTAATCCATGTTTTGGTAAGTATGGGTCCATCTAGTTCATCTTATACACTACAAGTGAGTTTCCACAATGTGGAGGCACAGAGGTACATTTCGGACTCCTTACCTCTTCCGGTTCCCAAATTTGGTCCATTTGATGTTCCTCCCTTGGATTGAGACCGTTTCACTCATGTTTGTCCTCATAGTCATGTGTAGAACCTATTAATCCATGTTTTGGTAAGTATGGGTCCATCTAGTTCATCTTATACACTACAAGTGAGTTTCCACAATGTGGAGGCACAGAGGTACATTTCGGACTCCTTACCTCTTCCGGTTCCCAAATTTGGTCCATTTGATGTTCCTCCCTTGGATTGAGACCGTTTCACTCATGTTTGTCCTCATAGTCATGTGTAGAACCTATTAATCCATGTTTTGGTAAGTATGGGTCCATCTAGTTCATCTTATACACTACAAGTGAGTTTCCACAATGTGGAGGCACAGAGGTACATTTCGGACTCCTTACCTCTTCCGGTTCCCAAATTTGGTCCATTTGATGTTCCTCCCTTGGATTGAGACCGTTTCACTCATGTTTGTCCTCATAGTCATGTGTAGAAGCTATTAATCCATGTTTTGGTAAGTATGGGTCCATCTAGTTCATCTTATACACTACAAGTGAGTTTCCACAATGTGGAGGCACAGAGGTACATTTCGGACTCCTTACCTCTTCCGGTTCCCAAATTTGGTCCATTTGATGTTCCTCCCTTGGATTGAGACCGTTTCACTCATGTTTGTCCTCATAGTCATGTGTAGAAGCTATTAATCCATGTTTTGGTAAGTATGGGTCCATCTAGTTCATCTTATACACTACAAGTGAGTTTCCACAATGTGGAGGCACAGAGGTACATTTCGGACTCCTTACCTCTTCCGGTTCCCAAATTTGGTCCATTTGATGTTCCTCCCTTGGATTGAGACCGTTTCACTCATGTTTGTCCTCATAGTCATGTGTAGAAGCTATTAATCCATGTTTTGGTAAGTATGGGTCCATCTAGTTCATCTTATACACTACAAGTGAGTTTCCACAATGTGGAGGCACAGAGGTACATTTCGGACTCCTTACCTCTTCCGGTTCCCAAATTTGGTCCATTTGATGTTCCTCCCTTGGATTGAGACCGTTTCACTCATGTTTGTCCTCATAGTCATGTGTAGAAGCTATTAATCCATGTTTTGGTAAGTATGGGTCCATCTAGTTCATCTTATACACTACAAGTGAGTTTCCACAATGTGGAGGCACAGAGGTACATTTCGGACTCCTTACCTCTTCCGGTTCCCAAATTTGGTCCATTTGATGTTCCTCCCTTGGATTGAGACCGTTTCACTCATGTTTGTCCTCATAGTCATGTGTAGAAGCTATTAATCCATGTTTTGGTAAGTATGGGTCCATCTAGTTCATCTTATACACTACAAGTGAGTTTCCACAATGTGGAGGCACAGAGGTACATTTCGGACTCCTTACCTCTTCCGGTTCCCAAATTTGGTCCATTTGATGTTCCTCCCTTGGATTGAGACCGTTTCACTCATGTTTGTCCTCATAGTCATGTGTAGAAGCTATTAATCCATGTTTTGGTAAGTATGGGTCCATCTAGTTCATCTTATACACTACAAGTGAGTTTCCACAATGTGGAGGCACAGAGGTACATTTCGGACTCCTTACCTCTTCCGGTTCCCAAATTTGGTCCATTTGATGTTCCTCCCTTGGATTGAGACCGTTTCACTCATGTTTGTCCTCATAGTCATGTGTAGAAGCTATTAATCCATGTTTTGGTAAGTATGGGTCCATCTAGTTCATCTTATACACTACAAGTGAGTTTCCACAATGTGGAGGCACAGAGGTACATTTCGGACTCCTTACCTCTTCCGGTTCCCAAATTTGGTCCATTTGATGTTCCTCCCTTGGATTGAGACCGTTTCACTCATGTTTGTCCTCATAGTCATGTGTAGAAGCTATTAATCCATGTTTTGGTAAGTATGGGTCCATCTAGTTCATCTTATACACTACAAGTGAGTTTCCACAATGTGGAGGCACAGAGGTACATTTCGGACTCCTTACCTCTTCCGGTTCCCAAATTTGGTCCATTTGATGTTCCTCCCTTGGATTGAGACCGTTTCACTCATGTTTGTCCTCATAGTCATGTGTAGAAGCTATTAATCCATGTTTTGGTAAGTATGGGTCCATCTAGTTCATCTTATACACTACAAGTGAGTTTCCACAATGTGGAGGCACAGAGGTACATTTCGGACTCCTTACCTCTTCCGGTTCCCAAATTTGGTCCATTTGATGTTCCTCCCTTGGATTGAGACCGTTTCACTCATGTTTGTCCTCATAGTCATGTGTAGAAGCTATTAATCCATGTTTTGGTAAGTATGGGTCCATCTAGTTCATCTTATACACTACAAGTGAGTTTCCACAATGTGGAGGCACAGAGGTACATTTCGGACTCCTTACCTCTTCCGGTTCCCAAATTTGGTCCATTTGATGTTCCTCCCTTGGATTGAGACCGTTTCACTCATGTTTGTCCTCATAGTCATGTGTAGAAGCTATTAATCCATGTTTTGGTAAGTATGGGTCCATCTAGTTCATCTTATACACTACAAGTGAGTTTCCACAATGTGGAGGCACAGAGGTACATTTCGGACTCCTTACCTCTTCCGGTTCCCAAATTTGGTCCATTTGATGTTCCTCCCTTGGATTGAGACCGTTTCACTCATGTTTGTCCTCATAGTCATGTGTAGAAGCTATTAATCCATGTTTTGGTAAGTATGGGTCCATCTAGTTCATCTTATACACTACAAGTGAGTTTCCACAATGTGGAGGCACAGAGGTACATTTCGGACTCCTTACCTCTTCCGGTTCCCAAATTTGGTCCATTTGATGTTCCTCCCTTGGATTGAGACCGTTTCACTCATGTTTGTCCTCATAGTCATGTGTAGAAGCTATTAATCCATGTTTTGGTAAGTATGGGTCCATCTAGTTCATCTTATACACTACAAGTGAGTTTCCACAATGTGGAGGCACAGAGGTACATTTCGGACTCCTTACCTCTTCCGGTTCCCAAATTTGGTCCATTTGATGTTCCTCCCTTGGATTGAGACCGTTTCACTCATGTTTGTCCTCATAGTCATGTGTAGAAGCTATTAATCCATGTTTTGGTAAGTATGGGTCCATCTAGTTCATCTTATACACTACAAGTGAGTTTCCACAATGTGGAGGCACAGAGGTACATTTCGGACTCCTTACCTCTTCCGGTTCCCAAATTTGGTCCATTTGATGTTCCTCCCTTGGATTGAGACCGTTTCACTCATGTTTGTCCTCATAGTCATGTGTAGAAGCTATTAATCCATGTTTTGGTAAGTATGGGTCCATCTAGTTCATCTTATACACTACAAGTGAGTTTCCACAATGTGGAGGCACAGAGGTACATTTCGGACTCCTTACCTCTTCCGGTTCCCAAATTTGGTCCATTTGATGTTCCTCCCTTGGATTGAGACCGTTTCACTCATGTTTGTCCTCATAGTCATGTGTAGAAGCTATTAATCCATGTTTTGGTAAGTATGGGTCCATCTAGTTCATCTTATACACTACAAGTGAGTTTCCACAATGTGGAGGCACAGAGGTACATTTCGGACTCCTTACCTCTTCCGGTTCCCAAATTTGGTCCATTTGATGTTCCTCCCTTGGATTGAGACCGTTTCACTCATGTTTGTCCTCATAGTCATGTGTAGAAGCTATTAATCCATGTTTTGGTAAGTATGGGTCCATCTAGTTCATCTTATACACTACAAGTGAGTTTCCACAATGTGGAGGCACAGAGGTACATTTCGGACTCCTTACCTCTTCCGGTTCCCAAATTTGGTCCATTTGATGTTCCTCCCTTGGATTGAGACCGTTTCACTCATGTTTGTCCTCATAGTCATGTGTAGAAGCTATTAATCCATGTTTTGGTAAGTATGGGTCCATCTAGTTCATCTTATACACTACAAGTGAGTTTCCACAATGTGGAGGCACAGAGGTACATTTCGGACTCCTTACCTCTTCCGGTTCCCAAATTTGGTCCATTTGATGTTCCTCCCTTGGATTGAGACCGTTTCACTCATGTTTGTCCTCATAGTCATGTGTAGAAGCTATTAATCCATGTTTTGGTAAGTATGGGTCCATCTAGTTCATCTTATACACTACAAGTGAGTTTCCACAATGTGGAGGCACAGAGGTACATTTCGGACTCCTTACCTCTTCCGGTTCCCAAATTTGGTCCATTTGATGTTCCTCCCTTGGATTGAGACCGTTTCACTCATGTTTGTCCTCATAGTCATGTGTAGAAGCTATTAATCCATGTTTTGGTAAGTATGGGTCCATCTAGTTCATCTTATACACTACAAGTGAGTTTCCACAATGTGGAGGCACAGAGGTACATTTCGGACTCCTTACCTCTTCCGGTTCCCAAATTTGGTCCATTTGATGTTCCTCCCTTGGATTGAGACCGTTTCACTCATGTTTGTCCTCATAGTCATGTGTAGAAGCTATTAATCCATGTTTTGGTAAGTATGGGTCCATCTAGTTCATCTTATACACTACAAGTGAGTTTCCACAATGTGGAGGCACAGAGGTACATTTCGGACTCCTTACCTCTTCCGGTTCCCAAATTTGGTCCATTTGATGTTCCTCCCTTGGATTGAGACCGTTTCACTCATGTTTGTCCTCATAGTCATGTGTAGAAGCTATTAATCCATGTTTTGGTAAGTATGGGTCCATCTAGTTCATCTTATACACTACAAGTGAGTTTCCACAATGTGGAGGCACAGAGGTACATTTCGGACTCCTTACCTCTTCCGGTTCCCAAATTTGGTCCATTTGATGTTCCTCCCTTGGATTGAGACCGTTTCACTCATGTTTGTCCTCATAGTCATGTGTAGAAGCTATTAATCCATGTTTTGGTAAGTATGGGTCCATCTAGTTCATCTTATACACTACAAGTGAGTTTCCACAATGTGGAGGCACAGAGGTACATTTCGGACTCCTTACCTCTTCCGGTTCCCAAATTTGGTCCATTTGATGTTCCTCCCTTGGATTGAGACCGTTTCACTCATGTTTGTCCTCATAGTCATGTGTAGAAGCTATTAATCCATGTTTTGGTAAGTATGGGTCCATCTAGTTCATCTTATACACTACAAGTGAGTTTCCACAATGTGGAGGCACAGAGGTACATTTCGGACTCCTTACCTCTTCCGGTTCCCAAATTTGGTCCATTTGATGTTCCTCCCTTGGATTGAGACCGTTTCACTCATGTTTGTCCTCATAGTCATGTGTAGAAGCTATTAATCCATGTTTTGGTAAGTATGGGTCCATCTAGTTCATCTTATACACTACAAGTGAGTTTCCACAATGTGGAGGCACAGAGGTACATTTCGGACTCCTTACCTCTTCCGGTTCCCAAATTTGGTCCATTTGATGTTCCTCCCTTGGATTGAGACCGTTTCACTCATGTTTGTCCTCATAGTCATGTGTAGAAGCTATTAATCCATGTTTTGGTAAGTATGGGTCCATCTAGTTCATCTTATACACTACAAGTGAGTTTCCACAATGTGGAGGCACAGAGGTACATTTCGGACTCCTTACCTCTTCCGGTTCCCAAATTTGGTCCATTTGATGTTCCTCCCTTGGATTGAGACCGTTTCACTCATGTTTGTCCTCATAGTCATGTGTAGAAGCTATTAATCCATGTTTTGGTAAGTATGGGTCCATCTAGTTCATCTTATACACTACAAGTGAGTTTCCACAATGTGGAGGCACAGAGGTACATTTCGGACTCCTTACCTCTTCCGGTTCCCAAATTTGGTCCATTTGATGTTCCTCCCTTGGATTGAGACCGTTTCACTCATGTTTGTCCTCATAGTCATGTGTAGAAGCTATTAATCCATGTTTTGGTAAGTATGGGTCCATCTAGTTCATCTTATACACTACAAGTGAGTTTCCACAATGTGGAGGCACAGAGGTACATTTCGGACTCCTTACCTCTTCCGGTTCCCAAATTTGGTCCATTTGATGTTCCTCCCTTGGATTGAGACCGTTTCACTCATGTTTGTCCTCATAGTCATGTGTAGAAGCTATTAATCCATGTTTTGGTAAGTATGGGTCCATCTAGTTCATCTTATACACTACAAGTGAGTTTCCACAATGTGGAGGCACAGAGGTACATTTCGGACTCCTTACCTCTTCCGGTTCCCAAATTTGGTCCATTTGATGTTCCTCCCTTGGATTGAGACCGTTTCACTCATGTTTGTCCTCATAGTCATGTGTAGAAGCTATTAATCCATGTTTTGGTAAGTATGGGTCCATCTAGTTCATCTTATACACTACAAGTGAGTTTCCACAATGTGGAGGCACAGAGGTACATTTCGGACTCCTTACCTCTTCCGGTTCCCAAATTTGGTCCATTTGATGTTCCTCCCTTGGATTGAGACCGTTTCACTCATGTTTGTCCTCATAGTCATGTGTAGAAGCTATTAATCCATGTTTTGGTAAGTATGGGTCCATCTAGTTCATCTTATACACTACAAGTGAGTTTCCACAATGTGGAGGCACAGAGGTACATTTCGGACTCCTTACCTCTTCCGGTTCCCAAATTTGGTCCATTTGATGTTCCTCCCTTGGATTGAGACCGTTTCACTCATGTTTGTCCTCATAGTCATGTGTAGAAGCTATTAATCCATGTTTTGGTAAGTATGGGTCCATCTAGTTCATCTTATACACTACAAGTGAGTTTCCACAATGTGGAGGCACAGAGGTACATTTCGGACTCCTTACCTCTTCCGGTTCCCAAATTTGGTCCATTTGATGTTCCTCCCTTGGATTGAGACCGTTTCACTCATGTTTGTCCTCATAGTCATGTGTAGAAGCTATTAATCCATGTTTTGGTAAGTATGGGTCCATCTAGTTCATCTTATACACTACAAGTGAGTTTCCACAATGTGGAGGCACAGAGGTACATTTCGGACTCCTTACCTCTTCCGGTTCCCAAATTTGGTCCATTTGATGTTCCTCCCTTGGATTGAGACCGTTTCACTCATGTTTGTCCTCATAGTCATGTGTAGAAGCTATTAATCCATGTTTTGGTAAGTATGGGTCCATCTAGTTCATCTTATACACTACAAGTGAGTTTCCACAATGTGGAGGCACAGAGGTACATTTCGGACTCCTTACCTCTTCCGGTTCCCAAATTTGGTCCATTTGATGTTCCTCCCTTGGATTGAGACCGTTTCACTCATGTTTGTCCTCATAGTCATGTGTAGAAGCTATTAATCCATGTTTTGGTAAGTATGGGTCCATCTAGTTCATCTTATACACTACAAGTGAGTTTCCACAATGTGGAGGCACAGAGGTACATTTCGGACTCCTTACCTCTTCCGGTTCCCAAATTTGGTCCATTTGATGTTCCTCCCTTGGATTGAGACCGTTTCACTCATGTTTGTCCTCATAGTCATGTGTAGAAGCTATTAATCCATGTTTTGGTAAGTATGGGTCCATCTAGTTCATCTTATACACTACAAGTGAGTTTCCACAATGTGGAGGCACAGAGGTACATTTCGGACTCCTTACCTCTTCCGGTTCCCAAATTTGGTCCATTTGATGTTCCTCCCTTGGATTGAGACCGTTTCACTCATGTTTGTCCTCATAGTCATGTGTAGAAGCTATTAATCCATGTTTTGGTAAGTATGGGTCCATCTAGTTCATCTTATACACTACAAGTGAGTTTCCACAATGTGGAGGCACAGAGGTACATTTCGGACTCCTTACCTCTTCCGGTTCCCAAATTTGGTCCATTTGATGTTCCTCCCTTGGATTGAGACCGTTTCACTCATGTTTGTCCTCATAGTCATGTGTAGAAGCTATTAATCCATGTTTTGGTAAGTATGGGTCCATCTAGTTCATCTTATACACTACAAGTGAGTTTCCACAATGTGGAGGCACAGAGGTACATTTCGGACTCCTTACCTCTTCCGGTTCCCAAATTTGGTCCATTTGATGTTCCTCCCTTGGATTGAGACCGTTTCACTCATGTTTGTCCTCATAGTCATGTGTAGAAGCTATTAATCCATGTTTTGGTAAGTATGGGTCCATCTAGTTCATCTTATACACTACAAGTGAGTTTCCACAATGTGGAGGCACAGAGGTACATTTCGGACTCCTTACCTCTTCCGGTTCCCAAATTTGGTCCATTTGATGTTCCTCCCTTGGATTGAGACCGTTTCACTCATGTTTGTCCTCATAGTCATGTGTAGAAGCTATTAATCCATGTTTTGGTAAGTATGGGTCCATCTAGTTCATCTTATACACTACAAGTGAGTTTCCACAATGTGGAGGCACAGAGGTACATTTCGGACTCCTTACCTCTTCCGGTTCCCAAATTTGGTCCATTTGATGTTCCTCCCTTGGATTGAGACCGTTTCACTCATGTTTGTCCTCATAGTCATGTGTAGAAGCTATTAATCCATGTTTTGGTAAGTATGGGTCCATCTAGTTCATCTTATACACTACAAGTGAGTTTCCACAATGTGGAGGCACAGAGGTACATTTCGGACTCCTTACCTCTTCCGGTTCCCAAATTTGGTCCATTTGATGTTCCTCCCTTGGATTGAGACCGTTTCACTCATGTTTGTCCTCATAGTCATGTGTAGAAGCTATTAATCCATGTTTTGGTAAGTATGGGTCCATCTAGTTCATCTTATACACTACAAGTGAGTTTCCACAATGTGGAGGCACAGAGGTACATTTCGGACTCCTTACCTCTTCCGGTTCCCAAATTTGGTCCATTTGATGTTCCTCCCTTGGATTGAGACCGTTTCACTCATGTTTGTCCTCATAGTCATGTGTAGAAGCTATTAATCCATGTTTTGGTAAGTATGGGTCCATCTAGTTCATCTTATACACTACAAGTGAGTTTCCACAATGTGGAGGCACAGAGGTACATTTCGGACTCCTTACCTCTTCCGGTTCCCAAATTTGGTCCATTTGATGTTCCTCCCTTGGATTGAGACCGTTTCACTCATGTTTGTCCTCATAGTCATGTGTAGAAGCTATTAATCCATGTTTTGGTAAGTATGGGTCCATCTAGTTCATCTTATACACTACAAGTGAGTTTCCACAATGTGGAGGCACAGAGGTACATTTCGGACTCCTTACCTCTTCCGGTTCCCAAATTTGGTCCATTTGATGTTCCTCCCTTGGATTGAGACCGTTTCACTCATGTTTGTCCTCATAGTCATGTGTAGAAGCTATTAATCCATGTTTTGGTAAGTATGGGTCCATCTAGTTCATCTTATACACTACAAGTGAGTTTCCACAATGTGGAGGCACAGAGGTACATTTCGGACTCCTTACCTCTTCCGGTTCCCAAATTTGGTCCATTTGATGTTCCTCCCTTGGATTGAGACCGTTTCACTCATGTTTGTCCTCATAGTCATGTGTAGAAGCTATTAATCCATGTTTTGGTAAGTATGGGTCCATCTAGTTCATCTTATACACTACAAGTGAGTTTCCACAATGTGGAGGCACAGAGGTACATTTCGGACTCCTTACCTCTTCCGGTTCCCAAATTTGGTCCATTTGATGTTCCTCCCTTGGATTGAGACCGTTTCACTCATGTTTGTCCTCATAGTCATGTGTAGAAGCTATTAATCCATGTTTTGGTAAGTATGGGTCCATCTAGTTCATCTTATACACTACAAGTGAGTTTCCACAATGTGGAGGCACAGAGGTACATTTCGGACTCCTTACCTCTTCCGGTTCCCAAATTTGGTCCATTTGATGTTCCTCCCTTGGATTGAGACCGTTTCACTCATGTTTGTCCTCATAGTCATGTGTAGAAGCTATTAATCCATGTTTTGGTAAGTATGGGTCCATCTAGTTCATCTTATACACTACAAGTGAGTTTCCACAATGTGGAGGCACAGAGGTACATTTCGGACTCCTTACCTCTTCCGGTTCCCAAATTTGGTCCATTTGATGTTCCTCCCTTGGATTGAGACCGTTTCACTCATGTTTGTCCTCATAGTCATGTGTAGAAGCTATTAATCCATGTTTTGGTAAGTATGGGTCCATCTAGTTCATCTTATACACTACAAGTGAGTTTCCACAATGTGGAGGCACAGAGGTACATTTCGGACTCCTTACCTCTTCCGGTTCCCAAATTTGGTCCATTTGATGTTCCTCCCTTGGATTGAGACCGTTTCACTCATGTTTGTCCTCATAGTCATGTGTAGAAGCTATTAATCCATGTTTTGGTAAGTATGGGTCCATCTAGTTCATCTTATACACTACAAGTGAGTTTCCACAATGTGGAGGCACAGAGGTACATTTCGGACTCCTTACCTCTTCCGGTTCCCAAATTTGGTCCATTTGATGTTCCTCCCTTGGATTGAGACCGTTTCACTCATGTTTGTCCTCATAGTCATGTGTAGAAGCTATTAATCCATGTTTTGGTAAGTATGGGTCCATCTAGTTCATCTTATACACTACAAGTGAGTTTCCACAATGTGGAGGCACAGAGGTACATTTCGGACTCCTTACCTCTTCCGGTTCCCAAATTTGGTCCATTTGATGTTCCTCCCTTGGATTGAGACCGTTTCACTCATGTTTGTCCTCATAGTCATGTGTAGAAGCTATTAATCCATGTTTTGGTAAGTATGGGTCCATCTAGTTCATCTTATACACTACAAGTGAGTTTCCACAATGTGGAGGCACAGAGGTACATTTCGGACTCCTTACCTCTTCCGGTTCCCAAATTTGGTCCATTTGATGTTCCTCCCTTGGATTGAGACCGTTTCACTCATGTTTGTCCTCATAGTCATGTAGAACTATTAATCCATGTTTGGGTAAGTATGGGTCCATCTAGTTCATCTTATACACTACAAGTGAGTTTCCACAATGTGGAGGCACAGAGGTACATTTCGGACTCCTTACCTCTTCCGGTTCCCAAATTTGGTCCATTTGATGTTCCTCCCTTGGATTGAGACCGTTTCACTCATGTTTGTCCTCATAGTCATGTGTAGAAGCTATTAATCCATGTTTGGGTAAGTATGGGTCCATCTAGTTCATCTTATACACTACAAGTGAGTTTCCACAATGTGGAGGCACAGAGGTACATTTCGGACTCCTTACCTCTTCCGGTTCCCAAATTTAGGTCCATTTGATGTTCCTCCCTTGGATTGAGACCGTTTCACTCATGTTTGTCCTCATAGTCATGTGTAGAACCTATTAATCCATGTTTGGGTAAGTATGGGTCCATCTAGTTCATCTTATACACTACAAGTGAGTTTCCACAATGTGGAGTCACAGAGGTACATTTCGGACTCCTTACCTCTTCCGGTTCCCAAATTTGGTCCATTTGATGTTCCTCCCTTGGATTGAGACCGTTTCACTCATGTTTGTCCTCATAGTAATCATGTGTAGAACCTATTAATCCATGTTTGGGTAAGTATGGGTCCATCTAGTTCATCTTATACACTACAAGTGAGTTTCCACAATGTGGAGTCACAGAGGTACATTTCGGACTCCTTACCTCTTCCGGTTCCCAAATTTGGTCCATTTGATGTTCCTCCCTTGGATTGAGACCGTTTCACTCATGTTTGTCCTCATAGTCATGTGTAGAACCTATTAATCCATGTTTGGGTAAGTATGGGTCCATCTAGTTCATCTTATACACTACAAGTGAGTTTCCACAATGTGGAGGTCACAGAGGTACATTTCGGACTCCTTACCTCTTCCGGTTCCCAAATTTGGTCCATTTGATGTTCCTCCCTTGGATTGAGACCGTTTCACTCATGTTTGTCCTCATAGTCATGTGTAGAACCTATTAATCCATGTTTGGTAAGTATGGGTCCATCTAGTTCATCTTATACACTACAAGTGAGTTTCCACAATGTGGAGGCACAGAGGTACATTTCGGACTCCTTACCTCTTCCGGTTCCCAAATTTGGTCCATTTGATGTTCCTCCCTTGGATTGAGACCGTTTCACTCATGTTTGTCCTCATAGTCATGTGTAGAACCTATTAATCCATGTTTGGGTAAGTATGGGTCCATCTAGTTCATCTTATACACTACAAGTGAGTTTCCACAATGTGGAGGCACAGAGGTACATTTCGGACTCCTTACCTCTTCCGGTTCCCAAATTTGGTCCATTTGATGTTCCTCCCTTGGATTGAGACCGTTTCACTCATGTTTGTCCTCATAGTAATGTGGAGAACCTATTAATCCATGTTTGGGTAAGTATGGGTCCATCTAGTTCATCTTATACACTACAAGTGAGTTTCCACAATGTGGAGTCACAGAGGTACATTTCGGACTCCTTACCTCTTCCGGTTCCCAAATTAGGTCCATTTGATGTTCCTCCCTTGGATTGAGACCGTTTCACTCATGTTTGTCCTCATAGTAATGTGGAGAACCTATTAATCCATGTTTGGGTAAGTATGGGTCCATCTAGTTCATCTTATACACTACAAGTGAGTTTCCACAATGTGGAGGCACAGAGGTACATTTCGGACTCCTTACCTCTTCGGTTCCCAAATTTAGGTCCATTTGATGTTCCTCCCTTGGATTGAGACCGTTTCACTCATGTTTGTCCTCATAGTCATGTGTAGAACCTATTAATCCATGTTTGGGTAAGTATGGGTCCATCTAGTTCATCTTATACACTACAAGTGAGTTTCCACAATGTGGAGGTCACAGAGGTACATTTCGGACTCCTTACCTCTTCCGGTTCCCAAATTTAGGTCCATTTGATGTTCCTCCCTTGGATTGAGACCGTTTCACTCATGTTTGTCGTCATAGTAATGTATGGGGTCCATCTAGTTCATCTTATACACTACAAGTGAGTTTCCACAATGTGGAGCACAGAGGTACATTTCGGACTCCTTACCTCTTCCGGTTCCCAAATTTGGTCCATTTGATGTTCCTCCCTTGGATTGAGACCGTTTCACTCATGTTTGTCCTCATAGTCATGTGTAGAAGCTATTAATCCATGTTTGGGTAAGTATGGGTCCATCTAGTTCATCTTATACACTACAAGTGAGTTTCCACAATGTGGAGGCACAGAGGTACATTTCGGACTCCTTACCTCTTCCGGTTCCCAAATTTGGTCCATTTGATGTTCCTCCCTTGGATTGAGACCGTTTCACTCATGTTTGTCCTCATAGTCATGTGTAGAACCTATTAATCCATGTTTGGGTAAGTATGGGTCCATCTAGTTCATCTTATACACTACAAGTGAGTTTCCACAATGTGGAGGCACAGAGGTACATTTCGGACTCCTTACCTCTTCCGGTTCCCAAATTTGGTCCATTTGATGTTCCTCCCTTGGATTGAGACCGTTTCACTCATGTTTGTCCTCATAGTCATGTGTAGAACCTATTAATCCATGTTTGGGTAAGTATGGGTCCATCTAGTTCATCTTATACACTACAAGTGAGTTTCCACAATGTGGAGGCACAGAGGTACATTTCGGACTCCTTACCTCTTCCGGTTCCCAAATTTGGTCCATTTGATGTTCCTCCCTTGGATTGAGACCGTTTCACTCATGTTTGTCCTCATAGTCATGTGTAGAACCTATTAATCCATGTTTGGGTATGTATGGGTCCATCTAGTTCATCTTATACACTACAAGTGAGTTTCCACAATGTGGAGGCACAGAGGTACATTTCGGACTCCTTACCTCTTCCGGTTCCCAAATTTAGGTCCATTTGATGTTCCTCCCTTGGATTGAGACCGTTTCACTCATGTTTGTCCTCATAGTCATGTGTAGAACCTATGAATCCATGTTTGGGTAAGTATGGGTCCATCTAGTTCATCTTATACACTACAAGTGAGTTTCCACAATGTGGAGGTCAAGAGGTACATTTCGGACTCCTTACCTCTTCCGGTTCCCAAATTTGGTCCATTTGATGTTCCTCCCTTGGATTGAGACCGTTTCACTCATGTTTGTCCTCATAGTCATGTGTAGAAGCTATTAATCCATGTTTGGGTAAGTATGGGTCCATCTAGTTCATCTTATACACTACAAGTGAGTTTCCACAATGTGGAGTCACAGAGGTACATTTCGGACTCCTTACCTCTTCCGGTTCCCAAATTTGGTCCATTTGATGTTCCTCCCTTGGATTGAGACCGTTTCACTCATGTTTGTCATAGTCATAGTAATCCATGTATGGGGTCCATCTAGTTCATCTTATACACTACAAGTGAGTTTCCACAATGTGGAGGCACAGAGGTACATTTCGGACTCCTTACCTCTTCCGGTTCCCAAATTTGGTCCATTTGATGTTCCTCCCTTGGATTGAGACCGTTTCACTCATGTTTGTCCTCATAGTCATGTGTAGAACCTATTAATCCATGTTTGGGTAAGTATGGGTCCATCTAGTTCATCTTATACACTACAAGTGAGTTTCCACAATGTGGAGGCACAGAGGTACATTTCGGACTCCTTACCTCTTCCGGTTCCCAAATTAGGTCCATTTGATGTTCCTCCCTTGGATTGAGACCGTTTCACTCATGTTTGTCCTCATAGTCATGTGTAGAAGCTATTAATCCATGTTTGGGTAAGTATGGGTCCATCTAGTTCATCTTATACACTACAAGTGAGTTTCCACAATGTGGAGGCACAGAGGTACATTTCGGACTCCTTACCTCTTCCGGTTCCCAAATTAGGTCCATTTGATGTTCCTCCCTTGGATTGAGACCGTTTCACTCATGTTTGTCCTCATAGTCATGTGGAGAACCTATTAATCCATGTTTGGGTAAGTATGGGTCCATCTAGTTCATCTTATACACTACAAGTGAGTTTCCACAATGTGGAGCACAGAGGTACATTTCGGACTCCTTACCTCTTCCGGTTCCCAAATTTGGTCCATTTGATGTTCCTCCCTTGGATTGAGACCGTTTCACTCATGTTTGTCCTCATAGTCATGTGTAGAACCTATTAATCCATGTTTGGGTAGTATGGGTCCATCTAGTTCATCTTATACACTACAAGTGAGTTTCCACAATGTGGAGGCAGAGAGGTACATTTCGGACTCCTTACCTCTTCCGGTTCCCAAATTGGTCCATTTGATGTTCCTCCCTTGGATTGAGACCGTTTCACTCATGTTTGTCCTCATAGTCATGTGTAGAACCTATTAATCCATGTTTGGGTAAGTATGGGTCCATCTAGTTCATCTTATACACTACAAGTGAGTTTCCACAATGTGGAGGCACAGAGGTACATTTCGGACTCCTTACCTCTTCCGGTTCCCAAATTTGGTCCATTTGATGTTCCTCCCTTGGATTGAGACCGTTTCACTCATGTTTGTCCTCATAGTCATGTGTAGAAGCTATTAATCCATGTTTGGTAAGTATGGGTCCATCTAGTTCATCTTATACACTACAAGTGAGTTTCCACAATGTGGAGGCACAGAGGTACATTTCGGACTCCTTACCTCTTCCGGTTCCCAAATTTGGTCCATTTGATGTTCCTCCCTTGGATTGAGACCGTTTCACTCATGTTTGTCCTCATAGTCATGTGTAGAACCTATTAATCCATGTTTGGGTAAGTATGGGTCCATCTAGTTCATCTTATACACTACAAGTGAGTTTCCACAATGTGGAGGCACAGAGGTACATTTCGGACTCCTTACCTCTTCCGGTTCCCAAATTTGGTCCATTTGATGTTCCTCCCTTGGATTGAGACCGTTTCACTCATGTTTGTCCTCATAGTAATGTGTAGAACCTATTAATCCATGTTTGGGTAAGTATGGGTCCATCTAGTTCATCTTATACACTACAAGTGAGTTTCCACAATGTGGAGGCAAGAGGTACATTTCGGACTCCTTACCTCTTCCGGTTCCCAAATTTAGGTCCATTTGATGTTCCTCCCTTGGATTGAGACCGTTTCACTCATGTTTGTCCTCATAGTAATGTGAGAACCTATTAATCCATGTTTGGGTAAGTATGGGTCCATCTAGTTCATCTTATACACTACAAGTGAGTTTCCACAATGTGGAGGCACAGAGGTACATTTCGGACTCCTTACCTCTTCCGGTTCCCAAATTTAGGTCCATTTGATGTTCCTCCCTTGGATTGAGACCGTTTCACTCATGTTTGTCCTCATAGTCATGTGGAGAACCTATTAATCCATGTTTGGGTAAGTATGGGTCCATCTAGTTCATCTTATACACTACAAGTGAGTTTCCACAATGTGGAGTCACAGAGGTACATTTCGGACTCCTTACCTCTTCCGGTTCCCAAATTTGGTCCATTTGATGTTCCTCCCTTGGATTGAGACCGTTTCACTCATGTTTGTCATAGTCATGTGTAAGTAATCCATGTATGGGGTCCATCTAGTTCATCTTATACACTACAAGTGAGTTTCCACAATGTGGAGGCACAGAGGTACATTTCGGACTCCTTACCTCTTCCGGTTCCCAAATTTGGTCCATTTGATGTTCCTCCCTTGGATTGAGACCGTTTCACTCATGTTTGTCTCATAGTCATGTGTAGAACCTATTAATCCATGTTTGGGTAAGTATGGGTCCATCTAGTTCATCTTATACACTACAAGTGAGTTTCCACAATGTGGAGGCACAGAGGTACATTTCGGACTCCTTACCTCTTCCGGTTCCCAAATTTGGTCCATTTGATGTTCCTCCCTTGGATTGAGACCGTTTCACTCATGTTTGTCCTCATAGTCATGTGTAGAACCTATTAATCCATGTTTGGGTAAGTATGGGTCCATCTAGTTCATCTTATACACTACAAGTGAGTTTCCACAATGTGGAGGCACAGAGGTACATTTCGGACTCCTTACCTCTTCCGGTTCCCAAATTTGGTCCATTTGATGTTCCTCCCTTGGATTGAGACCGTTTCACTCATGTTTGTCCTCATAGTCATGTGTAGAACCTATTAATCCATGTTTGGGTAAGTATGGGTCCATCTAGTTCATCTTATACACTACAAGTGAGTTTCCACAATGTGGAGGCACAGAGGTACATTTCGGACTCCTTACCTCTTCCGGTTCCCAAATTAGGTCCATTTGATGTTCCTCCCTTGGATTGAGACCGTTTCACTCATGTTTGTCCTCATAGTCATGTGGAGAACCTATTAATCCATGTTTGGGTATGTATGGGTCCATCTAGTTCATCTTATACACTACAAGTGAGTTTCCACAATGTGGAGCACAGAGGTACATTTCGGACTCCTTACCTCTTCTGGTTCCCAAATTTGGTCCATTTGATGTTCCTCCCTTGGATTGAGACCGTTTCACTCATGTTTGTCCTCATAGTAATGTGGAGAACCTATGAATCCATGTTTGGGTAAGTATGGGTCCATCTAGTTCATCTTATACACTACAAGTGAGTTTCCACAATGTGGAGTCACAGAGGTACATTTCGGACTCCTTACCTCTTCCGGTTCCCAAATTTGGTCCATTTGATGTTCCTCCCTTGGATTGAGACCGTTTCACTCATGTTTGTCCTCATAGTCATGTGTAGAACCTATTAATCCATGTTTGGGTAAGTATGGGTCCATCTAGTTCATCTTATACACTACAAGTGAGTTTCCACAATGTGGAGGCACAGAGGTACATTTCGGACTCCTTACCTCTTCCGGTTCCCAAATTTGGTCCATTTGATGTTCCTCCCTTGGATTGAGACCGTTTCACTCATGTTTGTCCTCATAGTCATGTGTAGAACCTATTAATCCATGTTTGGGTAAGTATGGGTCCATCTAGTTCATCTTATACACTACAAGTGAGTTTCCACAATGTGGAGGCACAGAGGTACATTTCGGACTCCTTACCTCTTCCGGTTCCCAAATTTGGTCCATTTGATGTTCCTCCCTTGGATTGAGACCGTTTCACTCATGTTTGTCCTCATAGTCATGTGGAGAACCTATTAATCCATGTTTGGGTAAGTATGGGTCCATCTAGTTCATCTTATACACTACAAGTGAGTTTCCACAATGTGGAGGCACAGAGGTACATTTCGGACTCCTTACCTCTTCCGGTTCCCAAATTAGGTCCATTTGATGTTCCTCCCTTGGATTGAGACCGTTTCACTCATGTTTGTCCTCATAGTAATGTGAGAACCTATTAATCCATGTTTGGGTAAGTATGGGTCCATCTAGTTCATCTTATACACTACAAGTGAGTTTCCACAATGTGGAGGCACAGAGGTACATTTCGGACTCCTTACCTCTTCCGGTTCCCAAATTTGGTCCATTTGATGTTCCTCCCTTGGATTGAGACCGTTTCACTCATGTTTGTCCTCATAGTAATGTGTAGAACCTATTAATCCATGTTTGGTAAGTATGGGTCCATCTAGTTCATCTTATACACTACAAGTGAGTTTCCACAATGTGGAGGCACATAGCTAT
>CACVBM020001609.1:0-14693 GCA_902728155.2 Microthlaspi erraticum
AAACATAGGTTCTATACATGACATGAGTCTCTGGACATCAAATGGACCAAATTTGGGAACCGGAAGAGGTAAGGAGTCCGAAATGTAGCTTTGTGCCTCCAAATGGTGGGAACTTACTTTTAGTGTATATGATGAACGAGACGGACCCATACTTACCCAAACATGGATTAATAGGTTCTATACATGACTATGAGGAGAAACATGAGTGAAACGGTCTCAATCCAAGGGAGGAACATCAAATGGACCAAATTTGGGAACCGGAAGAGGTAAGGAGTCCGAAATGTAGCTTTGTGCCTCCAAATGGTGGGAACTTACTTTTAGTGTATATGATGAACGAGACGGACCCATACTTACCCAAACATGGATTAATAGGTTCTATACATGACTATGAGGAGAAACATGAGTGAAACGGTCTCAATCCAAGGGAGGAACATCAAATGGACCAAATTTGGGAACCGGAAGAGGTAAGGAGTCCGAAATGTAGCTTTGTGCCTCCAAATGGTGGGAACTTACTTTTAGTGTATATGATGAACGAGACGGACCCATACTTACCCAAACATGGATTAATAGGTTCTATACATGACTATGAGGAGAAACATGAGTGAAACGGTCTCAATCCAAGGGAGGAACATCAAATGGACCAAATTTGGGAACCGGAAGAGGTAAGGAGTCCGAAATGTAGCTTTGTGCCTCCAAATGGTGGGAACTTACTTTTAGTGTATATGATGAACGAGACGGACCCATACTTACCCAAACATGGATTAATAGGTTCTATACATGACTATGAGGAGAAACATGAGTGAAACGGTCTCAATCCAAGGGAGGAACATCAAATGGACCAAATTTGGGAACCGGAAGAGGTAAGGAGTCCGAAATGTAGCTTTGTGCCTCCAAATGGTGGGAACTTACTTTTAGTGTATATGATGAACGAGACGGACCCATACTTACCCAAACATGGATTAATAGGTTCTATACATGACTATGAGGAGAAACATGAGTGAAACGGTCTCAATCCAAGGGAGGAACATCAAATGGACCAAATTTGGGAACCGGAAGAGGTAAGGAGTCCGAAATGTAGCTTTGTGCCTCCAAATGGTGGGAACTTACTTTTAGTGTATATGATGAACGAGACGGACCCATACTTACCCAAACATGGATTAATAGGTTCTATACATGACTATGAGGAGAAACATGAGTGAAACGGTCTCAATCCAAGGGAGGAACATCAAATGGACCAAATTTGGGAACCGGAAGAGGTAAGGAGTCCGAAATGTAGCTTTGTGCCTCCAAATGGTGGGAACTTACTTTTAGTGTATATGATGAACGAGACGGACCCATACTTACCCAAACATGGATTAATAGGTTCTATACATGACTATGAGGAGAAACATGAGTGAAACGGTCTCAATCCAAGGGAGGAACATCAAATGGACCAAATTTGGGAACCGGAAGAGGTAAGGAGTCCGAAATGTAGCTTTGTGCCTCCAAATGGTGGGAACTTACTTTTAGTGTATATGATGAACGAGACGGACCCATACTTACCCAAACATGGATTAATAGGTTCTATACATGACTATGAGGAGAAACATGAGTGAAACGGTCTCAATCCAAGGGAGGAACATCAAATGGACCAAATTTGGGAACCGGAAGAGGTAAGGAGTCCGAAATGTAGCTTTGTGCCTCCAAATGGTGGGAACTTACTTTTAGTGTATATGATGAACGAGACGGACCCATACTTACCCAAACATGGATTAATAGGTTCTATACATGACTATGAGGAGAAACATGAGTGAAACGGTCTCAATCCAAGGGAGGAACATCAAATGGACCAAATTTGGGAACCGGAAGAGGTAAGGAGTCCGAAATGTAGCTTTGTGCCTCCAAATGGTGGGAACTTACTTTTAGTGTATATGATGAACGAGACGGACCCATACTTACCCAAACATGGATTAATAGGTTCTATACATGACTATGAGGAGAAACATGAGTGAAACGGTCTCAATCCAAGGGAGGAACATCAAATGGACCAAATTTGGGAACCGGAAGAGGTAAGGAGTCCGAAATGTAGCTTTGTGCCTCCAAATGGTGGGAACTTACTTTTAGTGTATATGATGAACGAGACGGACCCATACTTACCCAAACATGGATTAATAGGTTCTATACATGACTATGAGGAGAAACATGAGTGAAACGGTCTCAATCCAAGGGAGGAACATCAAATGGACCAAATTTGGGAACCGGAAGAGGTAAGGAGTCCGAAATGTAGCTTTGTGCCTCCAAATGGTGGGAACTTACTTTTAGTGTATATGATGAACGAGACGGACCCATACTTACCCAAACATGGATTAATAGGTTCTATACATGACTATGAGGAGAAACATGAGTGAAACGGTCTCAATCCAAGGGAGGAACATCAAATGGACCAAATTTGGGAACCGGAAGAGGTAAGGAGTCCGAAATGTAGCTTTGTGCCTCCAAATGGTGGGAACTTACTTTTAGTGTATATGATGAACGAGACGGACCCATACTTACCCAAACATGGATTAATAGGTTCTATACATGACTATGAGGAGAAACATGAGTGAAACGGTCTCAATCCAAGGGAGGAACATCAAATGGACCAAATTTGGGAACCGGAAGAGGTAAGGAGTCCGAAATGTAGCTTTGTGCCTCCAAATGGTGGGAACTTACTTTTAGTGTATATGATGAACGAGACGGACCCATACTTACCCAAACATGGATTAATAGGTTCTATACATGACTATGAGGAGAAACATGAGTGAAACGGTCTCAATCCAAGGGAGGAACATCAAATGGACCAAATTTGGGAACCGGAAGAGGTAAGGAGTCCGAAATGTAGCTTTGTGCCTCCAAATGGTGGGAACTTACTTTTAGTGTATATGATGAACGAGACGGACCCATACTTACCCAAACATGGATTAATAGGTTCTATACATGACTATGAGGAG
Source organism: Microthlaspi erraticum (assembly GCA_902728155.2). Classification (NCBI taxonomy): domain Eukaryota; kingdom Viridiplantae; phylum Streptophyta; class Magnoliopsida; order Brassicales; family Brassicaceae; genus Microthlaspi; species Microthlaspi erraticum. The sequence continues at coordinate 2,970 of CACVBM020001609.1, forward strand.
AAACATGAGTGAAACGGTCTCAATCCAAGGGAGGAACATCAAATGGACCAAATTTGGGAACCGGAAGAGGTAAGGAGTCCGAAATGTAGCTTTGTGCCTCCAAATGGTGGGAACTTACTTTTAGTGTATATGATGAACGAGACGGACCCATACTTACCCAAACATGGATTAATAGGTTCTATACATGACTATGAGGAGAAACATGAGTGAAACGGTCTCAATCCAAGGGAGGAACATCAAATGGACCAAATTTGGGAACCGGAAGAGGTAAGGAGTCCGAAATGTAGCTTTGTGCCTCCAAATGGTGGGAACTTACTTTTAGTGTATATGATGAACGAGACGGACCCATACTTACCCAAACATGGATTAATAGGTTCTATACATGACTATGAGGAGAAACATGAGTGAAACGGTCTCAATCCAAGGGAGGAACATCAAATGGACCAAATTTGGGAACCGGAAGAGGTAAGGAGTCCGAAATGTAGCTTTGTGCCTCCAAATGGTGGGAACTTACTTTTAGTGTATATGATGAACGAGACGGACCCATACTTACCCAAACATGGATTAATAGGTTCTATACATGACTATGAGGAGAAACATGAGTGAAACGGTCTCAATCCAAGGGAGGAACATCAAATGGACCAAATTTGGGAACCGGAAGAGGTAAGGAGTCCGAAATGTAGCTTTGTGCCTCCAAATGGTGGGAACTTACTTTTAGTGTATATGATGAACGAGACGGACCCATACTTACCCAAACATGGATTAATAGGTTCTATACATGACTATGAGGAGAAACATGAGTGAAACGGTCTCAATCCAAGGGAGGAACATCAAATGGACCAAATTTGGGAACCGGAAGAGGTAAGGAGTCCGAAATGTAGCTTTGTGCCTCCAAATGGTGGGAACTTACTTTTAGTGTATATGATGAACGAGACGGACCCATACTTACCCAAACATGGATTAATAGGTTCTATACATGACTATGAGGAGAAACATGAGTGAAACGGTCTCAATCCAAGGGAGGAACATCAAATGGACCAAATTTGGGAACCGGAAGAGGTAAGGAGTCCGAAATGTAGCTTTGTGCCTCCAAATGGTGGGAACTTACTTTTAGTGTATATGATGAACGAGACGGACCCATACTTACCCAAACATGGATTAATAGGTTCTATACATGACTATGAGGAGAAACATGAGTGAAACGGTCTCAATCCAAGGGAGGAACATCAAATGGACCAAATTTGGGAACCGGAAGAGGTAAGGAGTCCGAAATGTAGCTTTGTGCCTCCAAATGGTGGGAACTTACTTTTAGTGTATATGATGAACGAGACGGACCCATACTTACCCAAACATGGATTAATAGGTTCTATACATGACTATGAGGAGAAACATGAGTGAAACGGTCTCAATCCAAGGGAGGAACATCAAATGGACCAAATTTGGGAACCGGAAGAGGTAAGGAGTCCGAAATGTAGCTTTGTGCCTCCAAATGGTGGGAACTTACTTTTAGTGTATATGATGAACGAGACGGACCCATACTTACCCAAACATGGATTAATAGGTTCTATACATGACTATGAGGAGAAACATGAGTGAAACGGTCTCAATCCAAGGGAGGAACATCAAATGGACCAAATTTGGGAACCGGAAGAGGTAAGGAGTCCGAAATGTAGCTTTGTGCCTCCAAATGGTGGGAACTTACTTTTAGTGTATATGATGAACGAGACGGACCCATACTTACCCAAACATGGATTAATAGGTTCTATACATGACTATGAGGAGAAACATGAGTGAAACGGTCTCAATCCAAGGGAGGAACATCAAATGGACCAAATTTGGGAACCGGAAGAGGTAAGGAGTCCGAAATGTAGCTTTGTGCCTCCAAATGGTGGGAACTTACTTTTAGTGTATATGATGAACGAGACGGACCCATACTTACCCAAACATGGATTAATAGGTTCTATACATGACTATGAGGAGAAACATGAGTGAAACGGTCTCAATCCAAGGGAGGAACATCAAATGGACCAAATTTGGGAACCGGAAGAGGTAAGGAGTCCGAAATGTAGCTTTGTGCCTCCAAATGGTGGGAACTTACTTTTAGTGTATATGATGAACGAGACGGACCCATACTTACCCAAACATGGATTAATAGGTTCTATACATGACTATGAGGAGAAACATGAGTGAAACGGTCTCAATCCAAGGGAGGAACATCAAATGGACCAAATTTGGGAACCGGAAGAGGTAAGGAGTCCGAAATGTAGCTTTGTGCCTCCAAATGGTGGGAACTTACTTTTAGTGTATATGATGAACGAGACGGACCCATACTTACCCAAACATGGATTAATAGGTTCTATACATGACTATGAGGAGAAACATGAGTGAAACGGTCTCAATCCAAGGGAGGAACATCAAATGGACCAAATTTGGGAACCGGAAGAGGTAAGGAGTCCGAAATGTAGCTTTGTGCCTCCAAATGGTGGGAACTTACTTTTAGTGTATATGATGAACGAGACGGACCCATACTTACCCAAACATGGATTAATAGGTTCTATACATGACTATGAGGAGAAACATGAGTGAAACGGTCTCAATCCAAGGGAGGAACATCAAATGGACCAAATTTGGGAACCGGAAGAGGTAAGGAGTCCGAAATGTAGCTTTGTGCCTCCAAATGGTGGGAACTTACTTTTAGTGTATATGATGAACGAGACGGACCCATACTTACCCAAACATGGATTAATAGGTTCTATACATGACTATGAGGAGAAACATGAGTGAAACGGTCTCAATCCAAGGGAGGAACATCAAATGGACCAAATTTGGGAACCGGAAGAGGTAAGGAGTCCGAAATGTAGCTTTGTGCCTCCAAATGGTGGGAACTTACTTTTAGTGTATATGATGAACGAGACGGACCCATACTTACCCAAACATGGATTAATAGGTTCTATACATGACTATGAGGAGAAACATGAGTGAAACGGTCTCAATCCAAGGGAGGAACATCAAATGGACCAAATTTGGGAACCGGAAGAGGTAAGGAGTCCGAAATGTAGCTTTGTGCCTCCAAATGGTGGGAACTTACTTTTAGTGTATATGATGAACGAGACGGACCCATACTTACCCAAACATGGATTAATAGGTTCTATACATGACTATGAGGAGAAACATGAGTGAAACGGTCTCAATCCAAGGGAGGAACATCAAATGGACCAAATTTGGGAACCGGAAGAGGTAAGGAGTCCGAAATGTAGCTTTGTGCCTCCAAATGGTGGGAACTTACTTTTAGTGTATATGATGAACGAGACGGACCCATACTTACCCAAACATGGATTAATAGGTTCTATACATGACTATGAGGAGAAACATGAGTGAAACGGTCTCAATCCAAGGGAGGAACATCAAATGGACCAAATTTGGGAACCGGAAGAGGTAAGGAGTCCGAAATGTAGCTTTGTGCCTCCAAATGGTGGGAACTTACTTTTAGTGTATATGATGAACGAGACGGACCCATACTTACCCAAACATGGATTAATAGGTTCTATACATGACTATGAGGAGAAACATGAGTGAAACGGTCTCAATCCAAGGGAGGAACATCAAATGGACCAAATTTGGGAACCGGAAGAGGTAAGGAGTCCGAAATGTAGCTTTGTGCCTCCAAATGGTGGGAACTTACTTTTAGTGTATATGATGAACGAGACGGACCCATACTTACCCAAACATGGATTAATAGGTTCTATACATGACTATGAGGAGAAACATGAGTGAAACGGTCTCAATCCAAGGGAGGAACATCAAATGGACCAAATTTGGGAACCGGAAGAGGTAAGGAGTCCGAAATGTAGCTTTGTGCCTCCAAATGGTGGGAACTTACTTTTAGTGTATATGATGAACGAGACGGACCCATACTTACCCAAACATGGATTAATAGGTTCTATACATGACTATGAGGAGAAACATGAGTGAAACGGTCTCAATCCAAGGGAGGAACATCAAATGGACCAAATTTGGGAACCGGAAGAGGTAAGGAGTCCGAAATGTAGCTTTGTGCCTCCAAATGGTGGGAACTTACTTTTAGTGTATATGATGAACGAGACGGACCCATACTTACCCAAACATGGATTAATAGGTTCTATACATGACTATGAGGAGAAACATGAGTGAAACGGTCTCAATCCAAGGGAGGAACATCAAATGGACCAAATTTGGGAACCGGAAGAGGTAAGGAGTCCGAAATGTAGCTTTGTGCCTCCAAATGGTGGGAACTTACTTTTAGTGTATATGATGAACGAGACGGACCCATACTTACCCAAACATGGATTAATAGGTTCTATACATGACTATGAGGAGAAACATGAGTGAAACGGTCTCAATCCAAGGGAGGAACATCAAATGGACCAAATTTGGGAACCGGAAGAGGTAAGGAGTCCGAAATGTAGCTTTGTGCCTCCAAATGGTGGGAACTTACTTTTAGTGTATATGATGAACGAGACGGACCCATACTTACCCAAACATGGATTAATAGGTTCTATACATGACTATGAGGAGAAACATGAGTGAAACGGTCTCAATCCAAGGGAGGAACATCAAATGGACCAAATTTGGGAACCGGAAGAGGTAAGGAGTCCGAAATGTAGCTTTGTGCCTCCAAATGGTGGGAACTTACTTTTAGTGTATATGATGAACGAGACGGACCCATACTTACCCAAACATGGATTAATAGGTTCTATACATGACTATGAGGAGAAACATGAGTGAAACGGTCTCAATCCAAGGGAGGAACATCAAATGGACCAAATTTGGGAACCGGAAGAGGTAAGGAGTCCGAAATGTAGCTTTGTGCCTCCAAATGGTGGGAACTTACTTTTAGTGTATATGATGAACGAGACGGACCCATACTTACCCAAACATGGATTAATAGGTTCTATACATGACTATGAGGAGAAACATGAGTGAAACGGTCTCAATCCAAGGGAGGAACATCAAATGGACCAAATTTGGGAACCGGAAGAGGTAAGGAGTCCGAAATGTAGCTTTGTGCCTCCAAATGGTGGGAACTTACTTTTAGTGTATATGATGAACGAGACGGACCCATACTTACCCAAACATGGATTAATAGGTTCTATACATGACTATGAGGAGAAACATGAGTGAAACGGTCTCAATCCAAGGGAGGAACATCAAATGGACCAAATTTGGGAACCGGAAGAGGTAAGGAGTCCGAAATGTAGCTTTGTGCCTCCAAATGGTGGGAACTTACTTTTAGTGTATATGATGAACGAGACGGACCCATACTTACCCAAACATGGATTAATAGGTTCTATACATGACTATGAGGAGAAACATGAGTGAAACGGTCTCAATCCAAGGGAGGAACATCAAATGGACCAAATTTGGGAACCGGAAGAGGTAAGGAGTCCGAAATGTAGCTTTGTGCCTCCAAATGGTGGGAACTTACTTTTAGTGTATATGATGAACGAGACGGACCCATACTTACCCAAACATGGATTAATAGGTTCTATACATGACTATGAGGAGAAACATGAGTGAAACGGTCTCAATCCAAGGGAGGAACATCAAATGGACCAAATTTGGGAACCGGAAGAGGTAAGGAGTCCGAAATGTAGCTTTGTGCCTCCAAATGGTGGGAACTTACTTTTAGTGTATATGATGAACGAGACGGACCCATACTTACCCAAACATGGATTAATAGGTTCTATACATGACTATGAGGAGAAACATGAGTGAAACGGTCTCAATCCAAGGGAGGAACATCAAATGGACCAAATTTGGGAACCGGAAGAGGTAAGGAGTCCGAAATGTAGCTTTGTGCCTCCAAATGGTGGGAACTTACTTTTAGTGTATATGATGAACGAGACGGACCCATACTTACCCAAACATGGATTAATAGGTTCTATACATGACTATGAGGAGAAACATGAGTGAAACGGTCTCAATCCAAGGGAGGAACATCAAATGGACCAAATTTGGGAACCGGAAGAGGTAAGGAGTCCGAAATGTAGCTTTGTGCCTCCAAATGGTGGGAACTTACTTTTAGTGTATATGATGAACGAGACGGACCCATACTTACCCAAACATGGATTAATAGGTTCTATACATGACTATGAGGAGAAACATGAGTGAAACGGTCTCAATCCAAGGGAGGAACATCAAATGGACCAAATTTGGGAACCGGAAGAGGTAAGGAGTCCGAAATGTAGCTTTGTGCCTCCAAATGGTGGGAACTTACTTTTAGTGTATATGAACGAGACGGACCCATACTTACCCAAACATGGATTAATAGGTTCTATACATGACTATGAGGAGAAACATGAGTGAAACGGTCTCAATCCAAGGGAGGAACATCAAATGGACCAAATTTGGGAACCGGAAGAGGTAAGGAGTCCGAAATGTAGCTTTGTGCCTCCAAATGGTGGGAACTTACTTTTAGTGTATATGATGAACGAGACGGACCCATACTTACCCAAACATGGATTAATAGGTTCTATACATGACTATGAGGAGAAACATGAGTGAAACGGTCTCAATCCAAGGGAGGAACATCAAATGGACCAAATTTGGGAACCGGAAGAGGTAAGGAGTCCGAAATGTAGCTTTGTGCCTCCAAATGGTGGGAACTTACTTTTAGTGTATATGATGAACGAGACGGACCCATACTTACCCAAACATGGATTAATAGGTTCTATACATGACTATGAGGAGAAACATGAGTGAAACGGTCTCAATCCAAGGGAGGAACATCAAATGGACCAAATTTGGGAACCGGAAGAGGTAAGGAGTCCGAAATGTAGCTTTGTGCCTCCAAATGGTGGGAACTTACTTTTAGTGTATATGATGAACGAGACGGACCCATACTTACCCAAACATGGATTAATAGGTTCTATACATGACTATGAGGAGAAACATGAGTGAAACGGTCTCAATCCAAGGGAGGAACATCAAATGGACCAAATTTGGGAACCGGAAGAGGTAAGGAGTCCGAAATGTAGCTTTGTGCCTCCAAATGGTGGGAACTTACTTTTAGTGTATATGATGAACGAGACGGACCCATACTTACCCAAACATGGATTAATAGGTTCTATACATGACTATGAGGAGAAACATGAGTGAAACGGTCTCAATCCAAGGGAGGAACATCAAATGGACCAAATTTGGGAACCGGAAGAGGTAAGGAGTCCGAAATGTAGCTTTGTGCCTCCAAATGGTGGGAACTTACTTTTAGTGTATATGATGAACGAGACGGACCCATACTTACCCAAACATGGATTAATAGGTTCTATACATGACTATGAGGAGAAACATGAGTGAAACGGTCTCAATCCAAGGGAGGAACATCAAATGGACCAAATTTGGGAACCGGAAGAGGTAAGGAGTCCGAAATGTAGCTTTGTGCCTCCAAATGGTGGGAACTTACTTTTAGTGTATATGATGAACGAGACGGACCCATACTTACCCAAACATGGATTAATAGGTTCTATACATGACTATGAGGAGAAACATGAGTGAAACGGTCTCAATCCAAGGGAGGAACATCAAATGGACCAAATTTGGGAACCGGAAGAGGTAAGGAGTCCGAAATGTAGCTTTGTGCCTCCAAATGGTGGGAACTTACTTTTAGTGTATATGATGAACGAGACGGACCCATACTTACCCAAACATGGATTAATAGGTTCTATACATGACTATGAGGAGAAACATGAGTGAAACGGTCTCAATCCAAGGGAGGAACATCAAATGGACCAAATTTGGGAACCGGAAGAGGTAAGGAGTCCGAAATGTAGCTTTGTGCCTCCAAATGGTGGGAACTTACTTTTAGTGTATATGATGAACGAGACGGACCCATACTTACCCAAACATGGATTAATAGGTTCTATACATGACTATGAGGAGAAACATGAGTGAAACGGTCTCAATCCAAGGGAGGAACATCAAATGGACCAAATTTGGGAACCGGAAGAGGTAAGGAGTCCGAAATGTAGCTTTGTGCCTCCAAATGGTGGGAACTTACTTTTAGTGTATATGATGAACGAGACGGACCCATACTTACCCAAACATGGATTAATAGGTTCTATACATGACTATGAGGAGAAACATGAGTGAAACGGTCTCAATCCAAGGGAGGAACATCAAATGGACCAAATTTGGGAACCGGAAGAGGTAAGGAGTCCGAAATGTAGCTTTGTGCCTCCAAATGGTGGGAACTTACTTTTAGTGTATATGATGAACGAGACGGACCCATACTTACCCAAACATGGATTAATAGGTTCTATACATGACTATGAGGAGAAACATGAGTGAAACGGTCTCAATCCAAGGGAGGAACATCAAATGGACCAAATTTGGGAACCGGAAGAGGTAAGGAGTCCGAAATGTAGCTTTGTGCCTCCAAATGGTGGGAACTTACTTTTAGTGTATATGATGAACGAGACGGACCCATACTTACCCAAACATGGATTAATAGGTTCTATACATGACTATGAGGAGAAACATGAGTGAAACGGTCTCAATCCAAGGGAGGAACATCAAATGGACCAAATTTGGGAACCGGAAGAGGTAAGGAGTCCGAAATGTAGCTTTGTGCCTCCAAATGGTGGGAACTTACTTTTAGTGTATATGATGAACGAGACGGACCCATACTTACCCAAACATGGATTAATAGGTTCTATACATGACTATGAGGAGAAACATGAGTGAAACGGTCTCAATCCAAGGGAGGAACATCAAATGGACCAAATTTGGGAACCGGAAGAGGTAAGGAGTCCGAAATGTAGCTTTGTGCCTCCAAATGGTGGGAACTTACTTTTAGTGTATATGATGAACGAGACGGACCCATACTTACCCAAACATGGATTAATAGGTTCTATACATGACTATGAGGAGAAACATGAGTGAAACGGTCTCAATCCAAGGGAGGAACATCAAATGGACCAAATTTGGGAACCGGAAGAGGTAAGGAGTCCGAAATGTAGCTTTGTGCCTCCAAATGGTGGGAACTTACTTTTAGTGTATATGATGAACGAGACGGACCCATACTTACCCAAACATGGATTAATAGGTTCTATACATGACTATGGGAGTGAAACGGTCTCAATCCAAGGTGGACAAATTTGGGAACCGGAAGAGGTAAGGAGTCCGAAATGTAGCTTTGTGCCTCCAAATGGTGGGAACTTACTTTTAGTGTATATGATGAACGAGACGGACCCATACTTACCCAAACATGGATTAATAGGTTCTATACATGACTATGAGGAGAAACATGAGTGAAACGGTCTCAATCCAAGGGAGGAACATCAAATGGACCAAATTTGGGAACCGGAAGAGGTAAGGAGTCCGAAATGTAGCTTTGTGCCTCCAAATGGTGGGAACTTACTTTTAGTGTATATGATGAACGAGACGGACCCATACTTACCCAAACATGGATTAATAGGTTCTATACATGACTATGAAGAAACATGAGTGAAACGGTCTCAATCCAAGGGAGGAACATCAAATGGACCAAATTTGGGAACCGGAAGAGGTAAGGAGTCCGAAATGTAGCTTTGTGCCTCCAAATGGTGGGAACTTACTTTTAGTGTATATGATGAACGAGACGGACCCATACTTACCCAAACATGGATTAATAGGTTCTATACATGACTATGAGGAGAAACATGAGTGAAACGGTCTCAATCCAAGGGAGGAACATCAAATGGACCAAATTTGGGAACCGGAAGAGGTAAGGAGTCCGAAATGTAGCTTTGTGCCTCCAAATGGTGGGAACTTACTTTTAGTGTATATGATGAACGAGACGGACCCATACTTACCCAAACATGGATTAATAGGTTCTATACATGACTATGAGGAGAAACATGAGTGAAACGGTCTCAATCCAAGGGAGGAACATCAAATGGACCAAATTTGGGAACCGGAAGAGGTAAGGAGTCCGAAATGTAGCTTTGTGCCTCCAAATGGTGGGAACTTACTTTTAGTGTATATGATGAACGAGACGGACCCATACTTACCCAAACATGGATTAATAGGTTCTATACATGACTATGAGGAGAAACATGAGTGAAACGGTCTCAATCCAAGGGAGGAACATCAAATGGACCAAATTTGGGAACCGGAAGAGGTAAGGAGTCCGAAATGTAGCTTTGTGCCTCCAAATGGTGGGAACTTACTTTTAGTGTATATGATGAACGAGACGGACCCATACTTACCCAAACATGGATTAATAGGTTCTATACATGACTATGAGGAGAAACATGAGTGAAACGGTCTCAATCCAAGGGAGGAACATCAAATGGACCAAATTTGGGAACCGGAAGAGGTAAGGAGTCCGAAATGTAGCTTTGGCCTCCAAATGGTGGGAACTTACTTTTAGTGTATATGATGAACGAGACGGACCCATACTTACCCAAACATGGATTAATAGGTTCTATACATGACTATGAGGAGAAACATGAGTGAAACGGTCTCAATCCAAGGGAGGAACATCAAATGGACCAAATTTGGGAACCGGAAGAGGTAAGGAGTCCGAAATGTAGCTTTGTGCCTCCAAATGGTGGGAACTTACTTTTAGTGTATATGATGAACGAGACCCATACTTACCCAAACATGGATTAATAGGTTCTATACATGACTATGAGGAGAAACATGAGTGAAACGGTCTCAATCCAAGGGAGGAACATCAAATGGACCAAATTTGGGAACCGGAAGAGGTAAGGAGTCCGAAATGTAGCTTTGTGCCTCCAAATGGTGGGAACTTACTTTTAGTGTATATGATGAACGAGACGGACCCATACTTACCCAAACATGGATTAATAGGTTCTATACATGACTATGAGGAGAAACATGAGTGAAACGGTCTCAATCCAAGGGAGGAACATCAAATGGACCAAATTTGGGAACCGGAAGAGGTAAGGAGTCCGAAATGTAGCTTTGCCTCCAAATGGTGGGAACTTACTTTTAGTGTATATGATGAACGAGACGGACCCATACTTACCCAAACATGGATTAATAGGTTCTATACATGACTATGAGGAGAAACATGAGTGAAACGGTCTCAATCCAAGGGAGGAACATCAAATGGACCAAATTTGGGAACCGGAAGAGGTAAGGAGTCCGAAATGTAGCTTTGTGCCTCCAAATGGTGGGAACTTACTTTTAGTGTATATGATGAACGAGACGGACCCATACTTACCCAAACATGGATTAATAGGTTCTATACATGACTATGAGGAGAAACATGAGTGAAACGGTCTCAATCCAAGGGAGGAACATCAAATGGACCAAATTTGGGAACCGGAAGAGGTAAGGAGTCCGAAATGTAGCTTTGTGCCTCCAAATGGTGGGAACTTACTTTTAGTGTATATGATGAACGAGACGGACCCATACTTACCCAAACATGGATTAATAGGTTCTATACATGACTATGAGGAGAAACATGAGTGAAACGGTCTCAATCCAAGGGAGGAACATCAAATGGACCAAATTTGGGAACCGGAAGAGGTAAGGAGTCCGAAATGTAGCTTTGTGCCTCCAAATGGTGGGAACTTACTTTTAGTGTATATGATGAACGAGACGGACCCATACTTACCCAAACATGGATTAATAGGTTCTATACATGACTATGAGGAGAAACATGAGTGAAACGGTCTCAATCCAAGGGAGGAACATCAAATGGACCAAATTTGGGAACCGGAAGAGGTAAGGACG
>CACVBM020001609.1:16187-29059 GCA_902728155.2 Microthlaspi erraticum
CTATGAGGAGAAACATGAGTGAAACGGTCTCAATCCAAGGGAGGAACATCAAATGGACCAAATTTGGGAACCGGAAGAGGTAAGGAGTCCGAAATGTAGCTTTGCCTCCAAATGGTGGGAACTTACTTTTAGTGTATATGATGAACGAGACGGACCCATACTTACCCAAACATGGATTAATAGGTTCTATACATGACTATGAGAAACATGAGTGAAACGGTCTCAATCCAAGGGAGGAACATCAAATGGACCAAATTTGGGAACCGGAAGAGGTAAGGAGTCCGAAATGTAGCTTTGTGCCTCCAAATGGTGGGAACTTACTTTTAGTGTATATGATGAACGAGACGGACCCATACTTACCCAAACATGGATTAATAGGTTCTATACATGACTATGAGGAGAAACATGAGTGAAACGGTCTCAATCCAAGGGAGGAACATCAAATGGACCAAATTTGGGAACCGGAAGAGGTAAGGAGTCCGAAATGTAGCTTTGTGCCTCCAAATGGTGGGAACTTACTTTTAGTGTATATGATGAACGAGACGGACCCATACTTACCCAAACATGGATTAATAGGTTCTATACATGACTATGAGGAGAAACATGAGTGAAACGGTCTCAATCCAAGGGAGGAACATCAAATGGACCAAATTTGGGAACCGGAAGAGGTAAGGAGTCCGAAATGTAGCTTTGTGCCTCCAAATGGTGGGAACTTACTTTTAGTGTATATGATGAACGAGACGGACCCATACTTACCCAAACATGGATTAATAGGTTCTATACATGACTATGAGGAGAAACATGAGTGAAACGGTCTCAATCCAAGGGAGGAACATCAAATGGACAAATTTGGGAACCGGAAGAGGTAAGGAGTCCGAAATGTAGCTTTGTGCCTCCAAATGGTGGGAACTTACTTTTAGTGTATATGATGAACGAGACGGACCCATACTTACCCAAACATGGATTAATAGGTTCTATACATGACTATGAGGAGAAACATGAGTGAAACGGTCTCAATCCAAGGGAGGAACATCAAATGGACCAAATTTGGGAACCGGAAGAGGTAAGGAGTCCGAAATGTAGCTTTGTGCCTCCAAATGGTGGGAACTTACTTTTAGTGTATATGATGAACGAGACGGACCCATACTTACCCAAACATGGATTAATAGGTTCTATACATGACTATGAGGAGAAACATGAGTGAAACGGTCTCAATCCAAGGGAGGAACATCAAATGGACCAAATTTGGGAACCGGAAGAGGTAAGGAGTCCGAAATGTAGCTTTGTGCCTCCAAATGGTGGGAACTTACTTTTAGTGTATATGATGAACGAGACGGACCCATACTTACCCAAACATGGATTAATAGGTTCTATACATGACTATGAGGAGAAACATGAGTGAAACGGTCTCAATCCAAGGGAGGAACATCAAATGGACCAAATTTGGGAACCGGAAGAGGTAAGGAGTCCGAAATGTAGCTTTGTGCCTCCAAATGGTGGGAACTTACTTTTAGTGTATATGATGAACGAGACGGACCCATACTTACCCAAACATGGATTAATAGGACCCATACTTACCCAAACATGGATACATGACTATGAGGAGAAACATGAGTGAAACGGTCTCAATCCAAGGGAGGAACATCAAATGGACCAAATTTGGGAACCGGAAGAGGTAAGGAGTCCGAAATGTAGCTTTGTGCCTCCAAATGGTGGGAACTTACTTTTAGTGTATATGATGAACGAGACGGACCCATACTTACCCAAACATGGATTAATAGGTTCTATACATGACTATGAGGAGAAACATGAGTGAAACGGTCTCAATCCAAGGGAGGAACATCAAATGGACCAAATTTGGGAACCGGAAGAGGTAAGGAGTCCGAAATGTAGCTTTGTCCTCCAAATGGTGGGAACTTACTTTTAGTGTATATGATGAACGAGACGGACCCATACTTACCCAAACATGGATTAATAGGTTCTATACATGACTATGAGGAGAAACATGAGTGAAACGGTCTCAATCCAAGGGAGGAACATCAAATGGACCAAATTTGGGAACCGGAAGAGGTAAGGAGTCCGAAATGTAGCTTTGTGCCTCCAAATGGTGGGAACTTACTTTTAGTGTATATGATAAACGAGACGGACCCATACTTACCCAAACATGGATTAATAGGTTCTATACATGACTATGAGGAGAAACATGAGTGAAACGGTCTCAATCCAAGGGAGGAACATCAAATGGACCAAATTTGGGAACCGGAAGAGGTAAGGAGTCCGAAATGTAGCTTTGTGCCTCCAAATGGTGGGAACTTACTTTTAGTGTATATGATGAACGAGACGGACCCATACTTACCCAAACATGGATTAATAGGTTCTATACATGACTATGAGGAGAAACATGAGTGAAACGGTCTCAATCCAAGGGAGGAACATCAAATGGACCAAATTTGGGAACCGGAAGAGGTAAGGAGTCCGAAATGTAGCTTTGTGCCTCCAAATGGTGGGAACTTACTTTTAGTGTATATGATGAACGAGACGGACCCATACTTACCCAAACATGGATTAATAGGTTCTATACATGACTATGAGGAGAAACATGAGTGAAACGGTCTCAATCCAAGGGAGGAACATCAAATGGACCAAATTTGGGAACCGGAAGAGGTAAGGAGTCCGAAATGTAGCTTTGTGCCTCCAAATGGTGGGAACTTACTTTTAGTGTATATGATGAACGAGACGGACCCATACTTACCCAAACATGGATTAATAGGTTCTATACATGACTATGAGGAGAAACATGAGTGAAACGGTCTCAATCCAAGGGAGGAACATCAAATGGACCAAATTTGGGAACCGGAAGAGGTAAGGAGTCCGAAATGTAGCTTTGTGCCTCCAAATGGTGGGAACTTACTTTTAGTGTATATGATGAACGAGACGGACCCATACTTACCCAAACATGGATTAATAGGTTCTATACATGACTATGAGGAGAAACATGAGTGAAACGGTCTCAATCCAAGGGAGGAACATCAAATGGACCAAATTTGGGAACCGGAAGAGGTAAGGAGTCCGAAATGTAGCTTTGTGCCTCCAAATGGTGGGAACTTACTTTTAGTGTATATGATGAACGAGACGGACCCATACTTACCCAAACATGGATTAATAGGTTCTATACATGACTATGAGGAGAAACATGAGTGAAACGGTCTCAATCCAAGGGAGGAACATCAAATGGACCAAATTTGGGAACCGGAAGAGGTAAGGAGTCCGAAATGTAGCTTTGTGCCTCCAAATGGTGGGAACTTACTTTTAGTGTATATGATGAACGAGACGGACCCATACTTACCCAAACATGGATTAATAGGTTCTATACATGACTATGAGGAGAAACATGAGTGAAACGGTCTCAATCCAAGGGAGGAACATCAAATGGACCAAATTTGGGAACCGGAAGAGGTAAGGAGTCCGAAATGTAGCTTTGTGCCTCCAAATGGTGGGAACTTACTTTTAGTGTATATGATGAACGAGACGGACCCATACTTACCCAAACATGGATTAATAGGTTCTATACATGACTATGAGGAGAAACATGAGTGAAACGGTCTCAATCCAAGGGAGGAACATCAAATGGACCAAATTTGGGAACCGGAAGAGGTAAGGAGTCCGAAATGTAGCTTTGTGCCTCCAAATGGTGGGAACTTACTTTTAGTGTATATGATGAACGAGACGGACCCATACTTACCCAAACATGGATTAATAGGTTCTATACATGACTATGAGGAGAAACATGAGTGAAACGGTCTCAATCCAAGGGAGGAACATCAAATGGACCAAATTTGGGAACCGGAAGAGGTAAGGAGTCCGAAATGTAGCTTTGTGCCTCCAAATGGTGGGAACTTACTTTTAGTGTATATGATGAACGAGACGGACCCATACTTACCCAAACATGGATTAATAGGTTCTATACATGACTATGAGGAGAAACATGAGTGAAACGGTCTCAATCCAAGGGAGGAACATCAAATGGACCAAATTTGGGAACCGGAAGAGGTAAGGAGTCCGAAATGTAGCTTTGTGCCTCCAAATGGTGGGAACTTACTTTTAGTGTATATGATGAACGAGACGGACCCATACTTACCCAAACATGGATTAATAGGTTCTATACATGACTATGAGGAGAAACATGAGTGAAACGGTCTCAATCCAAGGGAGGAACATCAAATGGACCAAATTTGGGAACCGGAAGAGGTAAGGAGTCCGAAATGTAGCTTTGTGCCTCCAAATGGTGGGAACTTACTTTTAGTGTATATGATGAACGAGACGGACCCATACTTACCCAAACATGGATTAATAGGTTCTATACATGACTATGAGGAGAAACATGAGTGAAACGGTCTCAATCCAAGGGAGGAACATCAAATGGACCAAATTTGGGAACCGGAAGAGGTAAGGAGTCCGAAATGTAGCTTTGTGCCTCCAAATGGTGGGAACTTACTTTTAGTGTATATGATGAACGAGACGGACCCATACTTACCCAAACATGGATTAATAGGTTCTATACATGACTATGAGGAGAAACATGAGTGAAACGGTCTCAATCCAAGGGAGGAACATCAAATGGACCAAATTTGGGAACCGGAAGAGGTAAGGAGTCCGAAATGTAGCTTTGTGCCTCCAAATGGTGGGAACTTACTTTTAGTGTATATGATGAACGAGACGGACCCATACTTACCCAAACATGGATTAATAGGTTCTATACATGACTATGAGGAGAAACATGAGTGAAACGGTCTCAATCCAAGGGAGGAACATCAAATGGACCAAATTTGGGAACCGGAAGAGGTAAGGAGTCCGAAATGTAGCTTTGTGCCTCCAAATGGTGGGAACTTACTTTTAGTGTATATGATGAACGAGACGGACCCATACTTACCCAAACATGGATTAATAGGTTCTATACATGACTATGAGGAGAAACATGAGTGAAACGGTCTCAATCCAAGGGAGGAACATCAAATGGACCAAATTTGGGAACCGGAAGAGGTAAGGAGTCCGAAATGTAGCTTTGTGCCTCCAAATGGTGGGAACTTACTTTTAGTGTATATGATGAACGAGACGGACCCATACTTACCCAAACATGGATTAATAGGTTCTATACATGACTATGAGGAGAAACATGAGTGAAACGGTCTCAATCCAAGGGAGGAACATCAAATGGACCAAATTTGGGAACCGGAAGAGGTAAGGAGTCCGAAATGTAGCTTTGTGCCTCCAAATGGTGGGAACTTACTTTTAGTGTATATGATGAACGAGACGGACCCATACTTACCCAAACATGGATTAATAGGTTCTATACATGACTATGAGGAGAAACATGAGTGAAACGGTCTCAATCCAAGGGAGGAACATCAAATGGACCAAATTTGGGAACCGGAAGAGGTAAGGAGTCCGAAATGTAGCTTTGTGCCTCCAAATGGTGGGAACTTACTTTTAGTGTATATGATGAACGAGACGGACCCATACTTACCCAAACATGGATTAATAGGTTCTATACATGACTATGAGGAGAAACATGAGTGAAACGGTCTCAATCCAAGGGAGGAACATCAAATGGACCAAATTTGGGAACCGGAAGAGGTAAGGAGTCCGAAATGTAGCTTTGTGCCTCCAAATGGTGGGAACTTACTTTTAGTGTATATGATGAACGAGACGGACCCATACTTACCCAAACATGGATTAATAGGTTCTATACATGACTATGAGGAGAAACATGAGTGAAACGGTCTCAATCCAAGGGAGGAACATCAAATGGACCAAATTTGGGAACCGGAAGAGGTAAGGAGTCCGAAATGTAGCTTTGTGCCTCCAAATGGTGGGAACTTACTTTTAGTGTATATGATGAACGAGACGGACCCATACTTACCCAAACATGGATTAATAGGTTCTATACATGACTATGAGGAGAAACATGAGTGAAACGGTCTCAATCCAAGGGAGGAACATCAAATGGACCAAATTTGGGAACCGGAAGAGGTAAGGAGTCCGAAATGTAGCTTTGTGCCTCCAAATGGTGGGAACTTACTTTTAGTGTATATGATGAACGAGACGGACCCATACTTACCCAAACATGGATTAATAGGTTCTATACATGACTATGAGGAGAAACATGAGTGAAACGGTCTCAATCCAAGGGAGGAACATCAAATGGACCAAATTTGGGAACCGGAAGAGGTAAGGAGTCCGAAATGTAGCTTTGTGCCTCCAAATGGTGGGAACTTACTTTTAGTGTATATGATGAACGAGACGGACCCATACTTACCCAAACATGGATTAATAGGTTCTATACATGACTATGAGGAGAAACATGAGTGAAACGGTCTCAATCCAAGGGAGGAACATCAAATGGACCAAATTTGGGAACCGGAAGAGGTAAGGAGTCCGAAATGTAGCTTTGTGCCTCCAAATGGTGGGAACTTACTTTTAGTGTATATGATGAACGAGACGGACCCATACTTACCCAAACATGGATTAATAGGTTCTATACATGACTATGAGGAGAAACATGAGTGAAACGGTCTCAATCCAAGGGAGGAACATCAAATGGACCAAATTTGGGAACCGGAAGAGGTAAGGAGTCCGAAATGTAGCTTTGTGCCTCCAAATGGTGGGAACTTACTTTTAGTGTATATGATGAACGAGACGGACCCATACTTACCCAAACATGGATTAATAGGTTCTATACATGACTATGAGGAGAAACATGAGTGAAACGGTCTCAATCCAAGGGAGGAACATCAAATGGACCAAATTTGGGAACCGGAAGAGGTAAGGAGTCCGAAATGTAGCTTTGTGCCTCCAAATGGTGGGAACTTACTTTTAGTGTATATGATGAACGAGACGGACCCATACTTACCCAAACATGGATTAATAGGTTCTATACATGACTATGAGGAGAAACATGAGTGAAACGGTCTCAATCCAAGGGAGGAACATCAAATGGACCAAATTTGGGAACCGGAAGAGGTAAGGAGTCCGAAATGTAGCTTTGTGCCTCCAAATGGTGGGAACTTACTTTTAGTGTATATGATGAACGAGACGGACCCATACTTACCCAAACATGGATTAATAGGTTCTATACATGACTATGAGGAGAAACATGAGTGAAACGGTCTCAATCCAAGGGAGGAACATCAAATGGACCAAATTTGGGAACCGGAAGAGGTAAGGAGTCCGAAATGTAGCTTTGTGCCTCCAAATGGTGGGAACTTACTTTTAGTGTATATGATGAACGAGACGGACCCATACTTACCCAAACATGGATTAATAGGTTCTATACATGACTATGAGGAGAAACATGAGTGAAACGGTCTCAATCCAAGGGAGGAACATCAAATGGACCAAATTTGGGAACCGGAAGAGGTAAGGAGTCCGAAATGTAGCTTTGTGCCTCCAAATGGTGGGAACTTACTTTTAGTGTATATGATGAACGAGACGGACCCATACTTACCCAAACATGGATTAATAGGTTCTATACATGACTATGAGGAGAAACATGAGTGAAACGGTCTCAATCCAAGGGAGGAACATCAAATGGACCAAATTTGGGAACCGGAAGAGGTAAGGAGTCCGAAATGTAGCTTTGTGCCTCCAAATGGTGGGAACTTACTTTTAGTGTATATGATGAACGAGACGGACCCATACTTACCCAAACATGGATTAATAGGTTCTATACATGACTATGAGGAGAAACATGAGTGAAACGGTCTCAATCCAAGGGAGGAACATCAAATGGACCAAATTTGGGAACCGGAAGAGGTAAGGAGTCCGAAATGTAGCTTTGTGCCTCCAAATGGTGGGAACTTACTTTTAGTGTATATGATGAACGAGACGGACCCATACTTACCCAAACATGGATTAATAGGTTCTATACATGACTATGAGGAGAAACATGAGTGAAACGGTCTCAATCCAAGGGAGGAACATCAAATGGACCAAATTTGGGAACCGGAAGAGGTAAGGAGTCCGAAATGTAGCTTTGTGCCTCCAAATGGTGGGAACTTACTTTTAGTGTATATGATGAACGAGACGGACCCATACTTACCCAAACATGGATTAATAGGTTCTATACATGACTATGAGGAGAAACATGAGTGAAACGGTCTCAATCCAAGGGAGGAACATCAAATGGACCAAATTTGGGAACCGGAAGAGGTAAGGAGTCCGAAATGTAGCTTTGTGCCTCCAAATGGTGGGAACTTACTTTTAGTGTATATGATGAACGAGACGGACCCATACTTACCCAAACATGGATTAATAGGTTCTATACATGACTATGAGGAGAAACATGAGTGAAACGGTCTCAATCCAAGGGAGGAACATCAAATGGACCAAATTTGGGAACCGGAAGAGGTAAGGAGTCCGAAATGTAGCTTTGTGCCTCCAAATGGTGGGAACTTACTTTTAGTGTATATGATGAACGAGACGGACCCATACTTACCCAAACATGGATTAATAGGTTCTATACATGACTATGAGGAGAAACATGAGTGAAACGGTCTCAATCCAAGGGAGGAACATCAAATGGACCAAATTTGGGAACCGGAAGAGGTAAGGAGTCCGAAATGTAGCTTTGTGCCTCCAAATGGTGGGAACTTACTTTTAGTGTATATGATGAACGAGACGGACCCATACTTACCCAAACATGGATTAATAGGTTCTATACATGACTATGAGGAGAAACATGAGTGAAACGGTCTCAATCCAAGGGAGGAACATCAAATGGACCAAATTTGGGAACCGGAAGAGGTAAGGAGTCCGAAATGTAGCTTTGTGCCTCCAAATGGTGGGAACTTACTTTTAGTGTATATGATGAACGAGACGGACCCATACTTACCCAAACATGGATTAATAGGTTCTATACATGACTATGAGGAGAAACATGAGTGAAACGGTCTCAATCCAAGGGAGGAACATCAAATGGACCAAATTTGGGAACCGGAAGAGGTAAGGAGTCCGAAATGTAGCTTTGTGCCTCCAAATGGTGGGAACTTACTTTTAGTGTATATGATGAACGAGACGGACCCATACTTACCCAAACATGGATTAATAGGTTCTATACATGACTATGAGGAGAAACATGAGTGAAACGGTCTCAATCCAAGGGAGGAACATCAAATGGACCAAATTTGGGAACCGGAAGAGGTAAGGAGTCCGAAATGTAGCTTTGTGCCTCCAAATGGTGGGAACTTACTTTTAGTGTATATGATGAACGAGACGGACCCATACTTACCCAAACATGGATTAATAGGTTCTATACATGACTATGAGGAGAAACATGAGTGAAACGGTCTCAATCCAAGGGAGGAACATCAAATGGACCAAATTTGGGAACCGGAAGAGGTAAGGAGTCCGAAATGTAGCTTTGTGCCTCCAAATGGTGGGAACTTACTTTTAGTGTATATGATGAACGAGACGGACCCATACTTACCCAAACATGGATTAATAGGTTCTATACATGACTATGAGGAGAAACATGAGTGAAACGGTCTCAATCCAAGGGAGGAACATCAAATGGACCAAATTTGGGAACCGGAAGAGGTAAGGAGTCCGAAATGTAGCTTTGTGCCTCCAAATGGTGGGAACTTACTTTTAGTGTATATGATGAACGAGACGGACCCATACTTACCCAAACATGGATTAATAGGTTCTATACATGACTATGAGGAGAAACATGAGTGAAACGGTCTCAATCCAAGGGAGGAACATCAAATGGACCAAATTTGGGAACCGGAAGAGGTAAGGAGTCCGAAATGTAGCTTTGTGCCTCCAAATGGTGGGAACTTACTTTTAGTGTATATGATGAACGAGACGGACCCATACTTACCCAAACATGGATTAATAGGTTCTATACATGACTATGAGGAGAAACATGAGTGAAACGGTCTCAATCCAAGGGAGGAACATCAAATGGACCAAATTTGGGAACCGGAAGAGGTAAGGAGTCCGAAATGTAGCTTTGTGCCTCCAAATGGTGGGAACTTACTTTTAGTGTATATGATGAACGAGACGGACCCATACTTACCCAAACATGGATTAATAGGTTCTATACATGACTATGAGGAGAAACATGAGTGAAACGGTCTCAATCCAAGGGAGGAACATCAAATGGACCAAATTTGGGAACCGGAAGAGGTAAGGAGTCCGAAATGTAGCTTTGTGCCTCCAAATGGTGGGAACTTACTTTTAGTGTATATGATGAACGAGACGGACCCATACTTACCCAAACATGGATTAATAGGTTCTATACATGACTATGAGGAGAAACATGAGTGAAACGGTCTCAATCCAAGGGAGGAACATCAAATGGACCAAATTTGGGAACCGGAAGAGGTAAGGAGTCCGAAATGTAGCTTTGTGCCTCCAAATGGTGGGAACTTACTTTTAGTGTATATGATGAACGAGACGGACCCATACTTACCCAAACATGGATTAATAGGTTCTATACATGACTATGAGGAGA
The DNA here is from genome assembly GCA_902728155.2 of Microthlaspi erraticum. NCBI lineage: Eukaryota > Viridiplantae > Streptophyta > Magnoliopsida > Brassicales > Brassicaceae > Microthlaspi > Microthlaspi erraticum. The sequence continues at coordinate 26,704 of CACVBM020001609.1, forward strand.
AACATGAGTGAAACGGTCTCAATCCAAGGGAGGAACATCAAATGGACCAAATTTGGGAACCGGAAGAGGTAAGGAGTCCGAAATGTAGCTTTGTGCCTCCAAATGGTGGGAACTTACTTTTAGTGTATATGATGAACGAGACGGACCCATACTTACCCAAACATGGATTAATAGGTTCTATACATGACTATGAGGAGAAACATGAGTGAAACGGTCTCAATCCAAGGGAGGAACATCAAATGGACCAAATTTGGGAACCGGAAGAGGTAAGGAGTCCGAAATGTAGCTTTGTGCCTCCAAATGGTGGGAACTTACTTTTAGTGTATATGATGAACGAGACGGACCCATACTTACCCAAACATGGATTAATAGGTTCTATACATGACTATGAGGAGAAACATGAGTGAAACGGTCTCAATCCAAGGGAGGAACATCAAATGGACCAAATTTGGGAACCGGAAGAGGTAAGGAGTCCGAAATGTAGCTTTGTGCCTCCAAATGGTGGGAACTTACTTTTAGTGTATATGATGAACGAGACGGACCCATACTTACCCAAACATGGATTAATAGGTTCTATACATGACTATGAGGAGAAACATGAGTGAAACGGTCTCAATCCAAGGGAGGAACATCAAATGGACCAAATTTGGGAACCGGAAGAGGTAAGGAGTCCGAAATGTAGCTTTGTGCCTCCAAATGGTGGGAACTTACTTTTAGTGTATATGATGAACGAGACGGACCCATACTTACCCAAACATGGATTAATAGGTTCTATACATGACTATGAGGAGAAACATGAGTGAAACGGTCTCAATCCAAGGGAGGAACATCAAATGGACCAAATTTGGGAACCGGAAGAGGTAAGGAGTCCGAAATGTAGCTTTGTGCCTCCAAATGGTGGGAACTTACTTTTAGTGTATATGATGAACGAGACGGACCCATACTTACCCAAACATGGATTAATAGGTTCTATACATGACTATGAGGAGAAACATGAGTGAAACGGTCTCAATCCAAGGGAGGAACATCAAATGGACCAAATTTGGGAACCGGAAGAGGTAAGGAGTCCGAAATGTAGCTTTGTGCCTCCAAATGGTGGGAACTTACTTTTAGTGTATATGATGAACGAGACGGACCCATACTTACCCAAACATGGATTAATAGGTTCTATACATGACTATGAGGAGAAACATGAGTGAAACGGTCTCAATCCAAGGGAGGAACATCAAATGGACCAAATTTGGGAACCGGAAGAGGTAAGGAGTCCGAAATGTAGCTTTGTGCCTCCAAATGGTGGGAACTTACTTTTAGTGTATATGATGAACGAGACGGACCCATACTTACCCAAACATGGATTAATAGGTTCTATACATGACTATGAGGAGAAACATGAGTGAAACGGTCTCAATCCAAGGGAGGAACATCAAATGGACCAAATTTGGGAACCGGAAGAGGTAAGGAGTCCGAAATGTAGCTTTGTGCCTCCAAATGGTGGGAACTTACTTTTAGTGTATATGATGAACGAGACGGACCCATACTTACCCAAACATGGATTAATAGGTTCTATACATGACTATGAGGAGAAACATGAGTGAAACGGTCTCAATCCAAGGGAGGAACATCAAATGGACCAAATTTGGGAACCGGAAGAGGTAAGGAGTCCGAAATGTAGCTTTGTGCCTCCAAATGGTGGGAACTTACTTTTAGTGTATATGATGAACGAGACGGACCCATACTTACCCAAACATGGATTAATAGGTTCTATACATGACTATGAGGAGAAACATGAGTGAAACGGTCTCAATCCAAGGGAGGAACATCAAATGGACCAAATTTGGGAACCGGAAGAGGTAAGGAGTCCGAAATGTAGCTTTGTGCCTCCAAATGGTGGGAACTTACTTTTAGTGTATATGATGAACGAGACGGACCCATACTTACCCAAACATGGATTAATAGGTTCTATACATGACTATGAGGAGAAACATGAGTGAAACGGTCTCAATCCAAGGGAGGAACATCAAATGGACCAAATTTGGGAACCGGAAGAGGTAAGGAGTCCGAAATGTAGCTTTGTGCCTCCAAATGGTGGGAACTTACTTTTAGTGTATATGATGAACGAGACGGACCCATACTTACCCAAACATGGATTAATAGGTTCTATACATGACTATGAGGAGAAACATGAGTGAAACGGTCTCAATCCAAGGGAGGAACATCAAATGGACCAAATTTGGGAACCGGAAGAGGTAAGGAGTCCGAAATGTAGCTTTGTGCCTCCAAATGGTGGGAACTTACTTTTAGTGTATATGATGAACGAGACGGACCCATACTTACCCAAACATGGATTAATAGATCT
>CACVBM020001610.1:0-28869 GCA_902728155.2 Microthlaspi erraticum
TACAAAACAAGACTCGGTGTTAATTTTATTATTCTTACGCGTATGAACTCCAGTAACCACTCTCATCTTCTCTACAGAGAAAAAAAGGAGTAGTTTGACAAAACAGAGTAATTTGGTAAAACAGAGTAATTTGACAAAACAGAGTAATTTGACGAAACAGAGCAAATTTTATACTGAAGTTCGGACAAAGAGGCTTTACGAGAGAAGCAGACCTTGATTCAAGTGGTAGAATCTAGATTAATCAAATGAATAAATTTCTCTGTGGTTCTTGGATTAAAAACAAAAATCCGGGAAGAAAATGGAGCTCCCTTGTGAGTATCGCCGACAGAAAGATTAAAAAAGGGAGATAATATGAGAAAATTCCTGAAATGGAATGAAGAAAAGAGAAAGGATCGAGGATGGTGTCGCTCTAATTTAATCAAGCTCGTGATGGTAGTAGTGGTACTACTTTGAATTGATGCAGTTAGGTGAAGTACTGAAGAATTAACAAAGTCTGGTACTCACGAAAACACAAGTGTATCATAATAAATAATTTTAGAGAAAAAAAAAAGATGATGAGCTGACTTTTTGACGAAGACTGAGTCAGTCAACCCAAAAAACTACAATTCAAGTTTTTGGTTTTTCTTGAGACGAAATATAATTCTTACTTTGAGAGCAAATTCCATGCTACATTTTGGCAATCTAAGTTTTGTACGTATATAAGATGTTCATTGTCTTTCTTTTTCTTGGATATATGTAATTATTATGTTTGGAGGTACACACACGAACTCATTATTTTTTTGTCTGTGGCGGTACAACACTCATGACTCATGTGCTCTCTGAATGTAATTTTATTTTCATTTCATGGACCTAATTTGTCATGCATTTACGGTCTTGGTCGTTTAATTTCAGGAACACTATGTATCTGAATTTCTGAATCCACAAAGTGTTGATTAGTCTACCCTATAGAAGAAGCTTCAATGATACTTCCATTCCAATCACAAATTCTAAATTTTCTAGTTTGGAGTTTTGTGGTTTTAGTCTTGAGGAGACTTTTCTGTGGTACGTCATTTTCTCCACAAAAGTATTTTAAATAGAATTTAACAAGATAGGAGAAAGAATTGATATACTCATCAAGAAAGTTGATTATTGAAAATATTATACAATGATATGGTCTCTGCATGCTTACACATACCTAAAAACTAAAGGTACAATAAATAACTTTGAATTGACCACTAAGCAATTAATCTAAGCCTACTTTATTACCCTTAGAAGAGGAACAAAGAGATCATTAAACCTTCCAATCCATGTGGAGGTTTAATCTGTGATAATAAACAACACAATGCTTGCTTCCTTGCTTGGTAGGTAGATAATAACAAGACAAGTGTTTCTGATGATCAAATATCATATAGCTTTGATTAAAAGTCTTGAGATTTTTATATGGAAAGTAATCTTACATTAAGGCTTCTCTTCGTCTGACTGAGAACATGGAGGCCCTGGGACCGAATCCACGAAGAATTCCTCTACGTGACACGGAAAAATACAAAGAAGAAGATTGGTTAGTGATGGTATATAAAGGATCATAGAACTTTAAACTGTATCAAACACTTCATGTTTCTTTGAAAGAGTAATACTTGTAGATGCAGGCTGAGATTTAATGTTTACCTATGTCCTCTTGTTCAGGTGAATCGAGTAAAATGTCTGAATCAGATGGAAGAAATGGAGAGCCTGGATAGTTTCCTAAGGCCCCTAAATCTGAGTATTAAACAACAAGTATCATTCATCAGAATCATTACCTTCAATGATATGCAAACATTATATGGAGAATGGATCGTTGTAAATAAAGAGAACTTACCTCCCAGATTTGACAAATCTGCAGTGAGATCAGAGAGGCTAAAGTTCCACGGAATCTGATCAAAAGGCCTGAGAGAGTCTCTTGAACTTCCAGCTCCTCCATCTGGTCCAAGTTGTAACCCCACCGAAGTAGCCACATCAGAAGTGAAAGCAGAATCAAGAGCTGACGTGTCCATCCCCATGCCTGACATGTCTGAAGCAGCAAACGGGAAGTGTCCGCTCGACGCCACGGAAGTTGGACTCACTGGCATCTCCGACATACCATTGGTTGGTGGAACCATTGGAGCTGGATCAGCCGCGGTTGGATCTATTCCCACACTACATTAAGCACCAGAAAACAACATTGAGAGTCAAGAAAAATAACTTCTTGATTTTGGCAAAACAGATCAAGAACATAAGTCAATAGTTCTTACTCATTCCCTGAGCTCATCCTCATTGGTTGGTGGTAATTCCCAGGTGCAGGGACTCCATTGACCACGTGGCAGCTTGACATTCCACAACCCATTGGATCAAGATGGGGATGATGACCTGGAGCATGCATGTGTGGATGCTGTAGTACTGGGTATCCCATGGGCATGTTGTTACCTGAATCATAGTCAAACACATATATATATATATAAAGCTCTGCAAATCATTAAACCATATACTATAAAGTTCAAAGATATCAAGATACTAGACATTTCATAAGATAAGACTTTAAAATCCACAGCAAGTGAATATAAGGAGTGAAACTTACCAGGTGGCATGGGATGAATTCCGTTCTGCAACGGGACAAGAGGAACTTTAGGATGAACAGGATACTTCATGAGATGGTACTGGTGCTCAAGCAAATGATTGAATACAATTATCTGCTTCTTCAGTTTCAGTCTGATGTAATATGCTCTGAAAAACTCTGCGTTTTCTTCTTCCAGTTTCTGCCATACTAAATAAATTCACAAGAAAGTTTTCAGAAATGGAAAGTGACTACACAGTGTTACTTTGATCAAAAATAGCAAAAGAGAAACATCAAGACCTTACCTAGAGTTGTGAATCCAGGGTCTATCCTTGCACGGGTCAAGAGGGTCTTCACGACCTCATCTCTGTTCATGTACAACTGAAGACATCTTTCTATCAAATTCTGGACCTGCAACAATCATTATTTTTATCAAATGAGGTAAACAAAGACGCACACACACCAGTATATATAGAGAGAAGAAAGTGGCATAGTATACTTACAAGTTCAATATCTTGCCTTGAAACTTTCCTGCCGTCATTACTTGAGGCAGAGACAGAACCAGAATCTTGTATAGGAGCTTCTATTTGTTGCTTAATTTTCAGCTCACCTTTGGACTCATGTGAAACTTGTGTAGATGGCTGCAACTCCTGTGTGCTCTATTATCCAATATAAAAAAAAAAAAAACTTCCTTACATATTCCACTTCTTGGTAAATCTAAGTATATCAATAACTATGAAAGTTGCAAAATTACTCAATACACTAAAGCAACTTAATAACAAGAAGAAAAAGTTGGTAGACTTTGGTTATGGGCTAACCTGTCCGTTCTTCATTAGAGCTGAATATAAAAACCACGCATCCTCCTTCAGCAACAAATATTCTCCTTAACAATGTCTAACAACAACATCTGAGAATGCATGTTGATGATGTTTGACCAAATACAAACCTGGATTCAACATAAATCAATTGTTAATTCACCATGTACGAGAAGAATGATTTTAAAAAGAAAAGAGAGAAAGCATCTTTGATACGGCTAATGATAAGAAGCATGTAAAGTAAGCTCTTTAACATTGTTTAACACACCAGAATCCAAATATTAATATAATAATTCATATAGTTTCCACTTACCACAACTAAACCTAATTAGCTTCAAACTAAGGGCACACAAAACAAAAACAGTATCTCTTGTTTCACAATCATATATAAGATGAGCTATTCAGATAGTAATACAAACAATATGTAGTCAATGTGAAATAAATGAACTAAATCTCGAAATTTTTTACCATTTCTGGAAGACAAATCATGTGCGACGAAGCATGATGTTCAAATCGGAAAATCGTTAATACAGATCTAGCAAGAGTTCCTGATTTAGCTGATTTTCTCGCGTTTTTGTTTTTTGTTCGTTTTGGTACACGTCTTCAGAATCCTAGCAGAGAAAAAGCAACAGGAAAAATAAAAATTCCATGAGATTGTGTGCAATCATTATCAAACAATAAAAGAATATCGTGAAGAACAAAGTCGTCTCACCTTAATTTTAAGCTTCAAGTCACTAAAGTTCTACAGTGAATCCAAACGAAGATGGTACACTTTCAACACAGGTTTATTCGACGAATTTTTTGAGGACTAAAATCTAAAGGAACAGTTCTCTCGAAGATTCAGAGGATATAGTAAAATTGGAACCAGATTCAGAACAAAATGAAAGGAGAGGAGTCGAAGAAGTTGGTTCAAGCAAGATCTGGCGATGTTTACAGAGGGGGAGAAGAAAAAAACACTAAAGAGAAAGAGAAAGCGAGAGTTTTCGCTACGCCATTACTGAGAATCGGAAATTAAAGAGTAGGAAAGTTAAAGATGGCAAAGGAGAAGCAGACGAAGAAGAGAAGAGACGACCGGGAGAGGAGGGGGAAAGAGAATCTCTCCAGAATAAAATTTATATTACTACTACTACTAGTTACAGTCTAGGAGGGATTAATTCCTCACACAAAAAAAAATAATAATAATAGTTTATATATAAATTCAGCTTTTAAGGTAAAACATAAATTAGTTTGGTGTTTTGTCTTCGTTTAATTTTTTGTCAACTAGGTTGATTTTATTTATTCTCATTTATTACAAGTTTATGTAAAGACATTGAAATGTTTATGGATTCTTCTTCTTTTTCTAAACAAATCAGTTTCGGTTACAAAACATTTTTGGATTTTTACGTGCTTACTTTTGTGTTGTTGATACAAGTTAATCGGAAAAGAGAATCTCTCTTCAAAGAGAGTGAAATTGTTACTAGGAAAATTACAGCTTGGCTCGGCTTCACTCACGACTAGAAGTGGTAAACATAAATTTACCGTTGTGACGGAGTACTCTATATGTTTCAAAAAAATATAATAAAATTAGTAGTGAAACAGAGTAAATGCATTTAATTTTATTTGTATCTGGGTTATGATGTTAAAAAAAAACATAGCGTATTTCTGATATTCCAATTTAAATTAAGAAAAACTATAGAAAGACATGTATACGTAAAACAGCTAGTGAAAGCTAATGCCAAGTTGTTCAGTGTTGGGTTTTAAGAGATGGCATGGACCTCCACTGTACTTGCAGTTCCGGGAATAGCATCTCTCTTTTTTCTGTATTTTTGTTACATTTCTCTAGGACCACTTTCAATTATTTTTCTGTGATAAAAGAAATTAAACTGTCTTTAAAAAATAGATAATACTTCATACAATCAAGATCTACAGATTGCGAGCTTACGATCTCCTCTTTTCTTTTTGTACACATAAATATGCATGTGCATGTGCATGTTTTGTTGATTTACATCATTATACTCTCTCTACCTAAACATGTTTTCTTCCCAACGCTATAATTATTTTGTATACACTACTTATTTCCCTTTTCACTTCTGTTTATTACAATTATGGTCTTTTTTTTACCTAGTTATGACTTCTTTTGGTTATTTTGTAGCTTTAAGTCGGTATTAATTGTTTTTGGCAATTATTACTCTTTCTTTCTAATAATTTTGTAGAAAGCTGATTAATGCAAGTATACAACTGAAGCCGGCTCACGAGCTACGCACTTGACCACGTGAACCCAATAAAAAACTACGACTTCTTTAATAAAACGCATGAATTTAATGAAACAGACACATTCATTCACCAATAACAATACGTTAGTTCCATTAATCCGTTGGACCCACCAATTAAAACAAAAACGCTGAATTTAATAAAACCAAAACTAAAAAAGTCCATAAAATAAGGTCGTCACGGAAAAGGTTTTAGCTTGCGGTGATGCTCCAATAGTAACACGACACGTTTATACGTTGCCGGAGAAGTTAACGTCAGGAAGCTAGCCGCCGCGTGGCATACAGATGCTGACAATTTCGGAAGAGAGCGGTCACAGCACACGTGGCAATAAAAGAGAGGAATAGCGTGGAGGGTGCTTGACCATTTATCGCCTTGGAGTTTGAGACCTTTTAGAGGGCAAAACTGGTAAGACAAGTCAACACTTTGTAATTTTTTTCCTTTTCTTAAACCAAATCTATGCTAATTTTTCTAACCACGTAAACACTGCTTTGAAACCGACCTAAATACATTAATTAAAACATTGATTGATAAGTTTTGGTGTTTTAAACTTGGTTGATGTTATTATGAAGACTGTCTTTTCAAACTTTAGGATATATACGAAAAGAAAAGGAGGGCTTGGCATGAAAACTCAAAAATAATGGAGTGAAAAAAGAAGACGCAAATAGGACCTTCCAGCAAGGACAAAAAGTTTTGTCCTGTCTACATAGAGTTTACCTTAATAAAGACACTTCAATTTAATATTGCATATCGCAATGGACAAACAGGCCTCAATTACTCCTAATTTTTGTTCAAAGCAAAATCTAATTGACAATAGCTTAATGTATGTGTTTAAGTACTGTGTGATTGGGCTCAGGCCTACATATAACTTGCAACTTTTGATCGAACAAAAGGCCATGGCTTGCTTATTAGGCCGACATATAAGAGAAAACCCAAATAACATGACATGCAACATTCGGCACATGTATACGACATACAGAAATCACAACTTTGACATTTTTAAAGTGTTTTTGGTTGTTCTGGTTATTATTTCTGTTATCTGCTCGATCATGTAGTCACGAACGTTTTCAGTTTCATTACATCTACCCTAAAATTTAAGTAGATCTGATATATAGCACTGCAAATCTTACACGCATCTGAACAAAACAGAGTAATTTTGATTTTTTTTTTTTCTTAAACTAAGCTCATATATACTTCATTAGTAGTATCTTTAAGCCTTTAACCAACACATGTCATAAATGATTGTTGTTAGATACTTGTCTTATTCATGCCTTTTTCGAGTCAAAGCTTTACATAAAACAAATGTATTCTTATCTGCTCTTCATCTCACTCCATTTGGTTTAATTTCATACTATGTGAAACATAAAAATAAAGAGATACATCCCTTGAAATATGTAACTAATCTTGACTCGAGATGCGGTTAAGGCATATTTGTAATCAAACTATTAATTAATTACCAAAATAACTACATTTTCGGACCACATCGGACCACTGGACGCACAAGCGTAAGGTGTTGTGCCCACTTTTCACGACATTATCATCAGACCAAAAGAATATATGAAAAATGCATAGAGATATGTTCTCGAACTAACTATATTTCTCCTTTTCTTTTCCTCTCTTGTCTGAGTATAATACTATTATTTATTTTGGATTTCTCTTCTACCAAACTTTCCGCTTATATCAAACTTTCAAATAGAATGTGTGAAATACGAATTACTTGTCTTCTTGCAAAAAAATCACTACAATTGATTGTAACTATTTATTCTCGTATTGTTAAATTTTCAGAAACAATTAAAATATATTAAATAATTATTATACAGCTTTCATAGAGTGTTATTTTCAATTTTTAAAGTTTTCTATTTAATGCATAATGTTTTCTCACATTTTCAAACAAAAATCAACAATATGTACATGCGTTATGCATAAGAACATGCAGCCCAAGAGGGATATTTTCGTCATTTTAAGAGTCAAACCGAGAGAAGAAGCTGTGTTCCTCCCACCAACTGTCTGTAAACGAGGGAATTTACAACCGCAAGTCAAAGGTTTAAATTGTATTAAATTAAAATAAATTACAAGTAGTTATGGTTGTATCTGTCGTTCTTCTTCTTATAAGAACAAGGCCGTTGAAGCAAATGCACAGTGAAACTCACACAGTCTACAGATTCGTTTTCATCACTCACCTATTAAATTATTGGTAACTGAGTATGATAATATAAATAAACACTTTTATTTTAGGAATTTAATCAGACACGCGCAGTTATAAAATAATCTGTTTGATTTTCTTCTCTTTTTCGAGCCCCTCTCTCACTCTTTCTCTCGAGAAAAAAATACTATTAATCCCTCGTCAAAAAATATTTTCTCAAGATTTCTTCTCTCTCTCTGTTCGTGTCGACGACGACGATAGATTAGTTGTTTTTTGTTTTTCCGATAAGACGGAAATATGGATAGACGACGCCGGAGACAGAGCAAAGCAAAGGCTTCTTGTTCCGAAGGTCAGATTTCTCTCTAACTCTCTATCTATGATCTCTCTCTCTCTTCGGATTGAGTCTGAGTTTGTATTGTTATCAGAAGTGAGTAGCATCGAATGGGAAGCTGTGAAGATGTCGGAAGAAGAAGAAGATCTCATTTCTCGGATGTATAAACTCGTTGGGGACAGGTGAGACTCTCTTGATCCATCCGATTTGCTATTTGGTTGAATTATATTTGGTTAAAATATTTGGTTTGGATTTGTGTTATGTTCGTTTTATTTATTGTTTAGCTATCTTCATTAGAGATTTCAGAAACTGTTTATACTTTATACGATTTTGTTTTGGTTCAGTTCTGTAAGATAAGAAACAAAACGTGAAAAAAAACGAAATTACATTTTTGGTTCGGTTCATAAAATTTTGACCGGATTATAAGGTAACGTTTACTCGGTTTTTAATCTGAAGAAAGGGGCATTTGTGTAATTTTAGCTAATACTAACGGTTAGTCTATCGTACGTGGCGCGTAGGTGGGAGTTGATCGCCGGGAGGATCCCGGGACGGACGCCGGAGGAGATAGAAAGATATTGGCTTATGAAACACGGCGTCGTTTTTGCCAACAGACGAAGAGAATTTTTTAGGAAATGATTTTTTTGTTTGTTTATGTTGGAAAAAAATCTTCTCCTTAATCACAAAACAAGACAACGGAAAAGTATGTGTCCTTGGATTACTATTTTGGAATGTAAAATTATCTCTATATATATATAAAAAAAAAAATTGTTTAGGTCTTTTAATTCCTTAATCATCATCTGCATCTCTATAAATTATCCCTATTATCCGATCTACTCTCAGTAACCTCAGATCTTTGGGTATTTTGCAAATTAATCCTGTGCATAGGAGAAATATTTTAATTGAACCAGCTTTCAAAATATGGCCGGAAATTTGCGTTTCAAGTAATAAAAAGATGGGCTAATAAGAAAGCCCATTACTCCAGATCAAAGAAGAAGCCCATCATGATGTTAGGTGCCACGCGTTCCACAGCAGTATACATGCATGTCGTCTGGATATTTGATTCATAACAATCATGCCGTTCTAGGTTGGCCTTAAAAGAAAACAAATAGTAAGTTTCAGTACTCACTAGCCACGTCGAATATAATATGTAAGATTACTTTTGATCAAACAAGATTTTAATATCAACTCAAATATACATACATCTCTTTTAAAGCCATCCTTTTTCACTCGTTGGGTATAATTGTCAAAAGATTCAAAACTGTATTAGTACGTAGTAATTAACGAATTATCTTCGATCTCCCATTTTGTTTTCCCATGTAAAAATCTGTATAATTATTTGGCTATGGAGATTTTTTTTTGTGTGGGCGCATACGCTGAAAATTCGGACAACTTCAATCTAAAAGACAAATCCAATGGAAATCTTTATATGTTTTCCCACGTGCTTATCATCTAACGTGACTTTGTGCGTTCACACTTGGCGTGACTTACGGGAATTTTTGGTACGACAGACATCAATTTTGATTGTCGTTTTTGCTATTAATAATTGTAATTACTTGTACACTAGAATTATATATATATATATGAGCTAAATTTCAATTTGTTCCAATTTACTACCTTTGCCCGTAGTCTAACTCTCTAACACCCAACAGTTTTGATTTGTAGTATATTTGATAAATTATGTGTTGTGACAATTATACATCAGATCATGAAAAAAAAAATTGTTTCGTAACAGTTCTACACATGTGATTCATCAAACTTGAAAAAACGTAAGTATTTTCATTTGCAAAACTAAAACGAAAATTAATATTAACAATGCGTAGCTTAAAAAAACACTATAAAATCATCCATTAACAAGCAAATTCAAACTCTTATGCCGTTTGGTCTCAATGTTTTATTAGGATCCGGTGAAACCTGTCTGACAAAAAAACCGGTTCAATAAAATTCAGAACTATTAATTTCAGGAGATTCAAATGTAGATGTATGTTTACTACAGTAGTACGAGTAATATTTGATCGGCATGACGTGATATGTTGCCCTTTAGGAAGCGATCTTTTTCTACGCGCACCCAAGGGGCCTTTCGTGGAAATTACCTGATACTTTCTTAAAGTTCACTGAAATTTCATATTTGTATATTTAGGTGGATTTATCTAACCCGAAATTCAAATTCCAATGGTTCTTATCCACCCGCATTGGGCTATTGATAATGAAAGATTATGTATGGAGTTTTCTTTTCTATTTCAAAAAGGTTTCCTCATTTAGAGAGACCATCACTAGTATTACTTGTCTGGTGGTTCACATTCTTATTAGTTTAAAGATTTGGTTTGGAGGGTTTTCGTCTTCGGGTCATTATTCTCTGAATCTTTTAGACTTTTACCATATCATATCATTACTACTCGAATGTTTTCTTCATCAAATCTCAAGTTGAAGATGGATTAATTTTGTTTTTAAAATGATTTATGGTTAATGTTCTTAAAAAGGTGTGGCTTCTAGTCAATTTTACAATCATATAGTTCCGATGTTAACTAAGCTATAATAAGAATTAAGAAATCATATAAGTTACAACCATTATGGTTCGGTGGATGGTTGCATTAAAAAGTTTATGTCCTGTAAATAAACACAAACATATAATAAGGAATCAGTAATTTGAGAAAAAAGTGTCTTGCTATTTATAATCGTTAGCTGTTACCATTTCAAAGCAATAACAACCCACAGATTAAGTTAAACCACTTATCATATCGTCGTCCATTCGTGTTTGATCAATAATTTGATATTTATAGTTAAAGTTACCAACTTATCAAAGGCCATGTGCACGTAAATGCTACTCCTCGGTCACTTTACTTAATTTAGTTAATCATAAACTATTCGTTTGATCTGGACGCGTTAAATGAAGAAGTAGTCGACGCGTAGAGAATAAACATCCATTGAAAATTGAAAATTTATTCTCTAGTTTAAGTTCAGCAGCAGCCTCTAGCTAGGACACATACTTCCAAAACAAAACAAAAAAACTAGTTTGGGACTCAAAAAGCTACAAACCTGATTGATAACCGAGAAACATAGAATTTAAAGTGACACATGCATATATATCAATATTATCTACTTTTCATAGTGTGCACGATATTATACTGACGCATTCAGTACGATGAACATGCCAAATGTATAAACCCATAAGGCATCATCTTATATATACTAACTGTTTTAAAATAAAATAAAAATTATCACCTGTTTTGAATCCTTTTGTTCAAATCCTATACATTTGGTGAATACATATAAAAGATAGATCATCGTGGTATCGAATTTGACCACATTGATATTATTACGTCGCTGTCAATTGTGAGATAGGGAAAGGTGCATTAGTCTATATCCTCTCACCCACACCTGCATGTTTTGATTTGATCCATAGATTCTCGATCGATTTACTTTTAGGGATACTATAATCTCGATATTTGACCACCCTACCATACTTAATTATATAATCAGCAGCATATATATACAATGGCTAATATATGTAAATCGATTAACGAAGATGTAACAGGATAAGTGAATTAATAGGCATGACATCACAATCCTCACGTCAGCGGAAATAAAAAAGCATTCAACCGGATCTATAACGCGGTAGGAGGACTATGGGGTCACTTTGAAGATGATTGTTTATTGGTTTACTCGGTTGAATTATTATAGCCATAAACAAATTTCATGTGAAATACAATAAGATTAGAATCAGCTAAACTGACTGAGTGAGAGAGACTTTGCCAAATATGGGTTCTACTGTGATTGTGGAGAAATAGTTGACGCTTTATAGATGTGTGTATTTGATAATATGATCAATAGTTGATCTTATCTAGAACATTTATAGATCGAAAATATAAATCTTATTCATAAAATATCAAAATAATAACCACATGAAATTATATAATATTGTGTTTTCTTATAGCAGAAACAAGTAACCATTAGAATTTAGACTAAACTAAAATTTCTTTATTTTGCTCAAGCTTTTCAAGAAATCTAAGAAGAGAAACAGTGACAAATAATAAAAATCGGTGGGAAATAAAAGTAGTAGTCGGAATTTGTCAATTTCTCGACAAGATCCTTCTCTTTTCCACACAACTTCTGGTCCAAGCTTAAAACAAAATAAAAATTAATAAAATAAACTTATTGTATAAGCACAAGGACATGGTACCATCATAGATTCTCATCCATCACTCATGAATATAAATACAAAGAGATGCAAACACACGAAAACTCACATCTCATCCCAACCCTCAAAAGAGACAGAGAATTCTTAAAAAAGATTCTTAAAATTTTGTTGGTGGGTTTTTAGTGAGTGAATGCAGAGATGACCATGGAAGATAAACTAGTGATCAACGAGCTGGAGCAAGGGAGAGAGCTTGCGAAACGATTGATGAGCAATCTCAAACACACTTCTTCAACCGAATCCAGCAAAGCCTTGATAGATGAAATTCTCCGTATTTACCATAACGCCATTTTCATCTTGAGCTTCAAAGACGACGACAAGAACAAGCAAAGCCTTCAGATCATCGATGACAAGGATTCAAAACACGTGTCTAAAAAGAGGTAAAATTTGGAGTTAAAAAGAGTATTGTTAAGTTCCGACTTAGAATCTCATGTGTCTGACTCTGTTTTCTTTCTGTCATTTCCAGGAAAATATCTGAGAAGAAGAACGAGAAAGTTCGGGTTTTTGTTGGAGCAGGACAAGAAAAGGGTCCTAATGATGATGGTCATTGCTGGAGAAAATACGGACAGAAAGAGATTCACGGATCTAAGAATCCAAGGTAATTAATCAATTCTCGTAATCATCTGCTTAATTTAATTTTTGCTTTTTGTTTGATTTGCTAAATTTTGATTGCTCTGTTTTCTGTTATTACAGAGGATACTACAGATGCACGCATCGATTCACGAAGAACTGTTTAGCAGTGAAGCAAGTCCAGAAATCAGACACAGATCCTTCGATTTTCGAAGTGAAGTATCTCGGAAACCATTCTTGCAACAACAACACATCGTCCACGAACAAGACGAACTTCTCTGTTACGATGTTCGAAGAAGGAAACAGAGCATTATATGAAACAGAGAAGCCAGCAGATGTTGTTAAGCCGGAGAAAACCGAAGAAACGAGGGTAAGTCTTGAGGATCTGGAGAGCAAGAAGAACATTTTCAGGACGTTTTCTTTCGCTAACCATGAGATTGAGAATGGTGGTGGTGTTGGTGGTGATGGCTGGAGAAGTAACATTTTCCCGGAAAATCTGGTGGAGAAACTGTCTCCTTCAACGTCAGGGTCTGGAATTACGACCGAGATTGCGACTGCTCCTGCTTCCGTTGAGATTTCGGAAACTGCAGATTCGTATTTCTCGTGTTTGGACAATATTATCGATTTTGGACAGGATTGGTTGTGGTCGTAGCTCTTTTTTTTACTTGTGAATGTAATTTCTCGTTGCAGTAAGTAATTATTATAGTCTATAGATGGTGAGTTTAATTTCAGGTTAGATAAACTATTTTTGCCGATCAATAATAAGATTGGCTTTTAGGATATGATTTTTTGCCCTTTTTTGTTCAGTAAAGTTAGTCAATTCCCTATGAAGTTGGATGATACTTGATGACAATCAATAAAGGAAAGATTTTATAAGGTTTTGTTATTTTTAAAATTAAATGGAACGTTCTTGGAAGTTGGAAGGAATGGTGGTAGGGATATGGTTAAACTGATAGCATGACATTTGTTGGAAAAACTTGAATGATTAAAGTGTGAAAATGCTTTATAAACTAATGCAATTATTCGGATACATCTAAACAGTAGAATGTTCATTTCTTACATTTTCCAAATGAAATCGAAAAACAAAAACAAAGGGAACTCCAGATAGTAAAAAAATGTAATGTAAATTTAATTTAGCAGAATTTAAGCTGAGGTTTCAAATCAATCTTTCTCGTTTATAATTTTTGCTAAGAAGGAATCGA
Organism: Microthlaspi erraticum; assembly: GCA_902728155.2. Taxonomy (NCBI): domain Eukaryota; kingdom Viridiplantae; phylum Streptophyta; class Magnoliopsida; order Brassicales; family Brassicaceae; genus Microthlaspi; species Microthlaspi erraticum. The sequence goes on from CACVBM020001610.1 coordinate 14,046, forward strand.
TGGGTCTAATGGGCCTAAAGCCCAATACCAAATTATCAGCCTAATCTCGAACAGAAACTTTAGTCGATTGCATCGAAAGAATCCTGCAGATACTCGAAGAAGACCACAGCGAAATTTCTGTAGAGGAAGAAGAAGAAGAGGAAGAGGGAAGAAGATGATATACCGAAAGTGGAGTCTGCTTTCCGGTCCACCGGTAATCCTCGGCGGAGCCGTAGTTGCCGCAGTTGCCGTCGGCTTCTTGATACAGAACGTAATTTCCTTCTTCATCTCCTGTTTTGAATCATTTTTAATTTTAATCAACCCTAGATCGTTAGATCCATCTCTTGATTGGATCGTCTTTACCTCCTTCCATTTGCTACTTCGCTATTTCCATTTGTTTCGATTCTCATTTGATCTTACTTGGATCGCAAATCCTATTGACGAATCAGTAATTGGCCATTTCGAACCTTAAAGCGTGAAAGGAACGTCCTTTAATTGAAATTTCTGTGTTCTTCGTATGCTCAATTTTACAGATTAGAATTGGCTTCATTCGCTATAAATGTTTTGATCCGTATTTCAGATATTCATCAACGTTGTATTGCTGATCCAAAGATTTAATTTGGAGTGGACATTTTTGTTTATGTCTCACATGATCAGGTTACGAAAGGGGAGACGAAGAAGAATGACTCACCAAACAAGTGAAAAGGCAAATTGGGAAGATGCTACGAAATGCTGTGCGAGTCATGTGTTAAGCTCAATAATGCTTTTGTAAGCTTTCAAATATACAACAGATCCTTTTTGTGTTTTAGTTTCTTGTTTGCGAATAAATGAGATTTCATTTTTTTTGCACATTTTCGTTCCTTCTTTACATTGATCAGAAGGCTCTCTAGAGTCTAGAGTAAGAACAAAGCTTTAACTTAGAGAATGTTAGGATAATCTAAAACGGATGTTCAGAGAATATAGGCTCATGAACATTTCTTGAGATTTCTTCATGCACTTCTCCTTGGAACTCTCATCCCAAACCCACGCTTCAGCTTATCGACCCTGACCATGTAGTAGCATCAAACTCAGTTACATGAATGAACTCGAAAGGTAAGGCAAAATAGATAGATGTTTAGGCTTTGTGAAAAAAGCTTACGTTGGGGCGAGTTTGCCAAGACTAGCTAGCTCTTCACCGGTGTCTTCGTCTATGACTCTACCTGAGATGTAAACCGTGTAGGACCGTTCTCTCTCCCTCGGGAGACCTCTTGCATTGAGCAATCTCAGGTCTTTCTGGTGAAGCTCTCTTCCGTTCACATAGACTCTTGTGGTTCCGCCAGCGCAATCCTCTGGCATTGGGTAATTCAGCTCTTCAATGAAAGGCTGTAAGAGAGAAATCACCAGCTTTTAGTACACATTCATAAGAAAATGAAGAATATGTCTCAGTGACTGATCTTTACCGGTAAGATTCCAAGACATTGACCTCCCATTACTCCCCAGAATCCAGCTCTATAGTCGTACCTGGTAACAAGGAAAAGAACAGAAGTGAGCCATTAGGGCTAAGTTAATGAAAAGAAGGATTTAAGAGATTGAAGAAGCCTCGCGTACCAGTAGCTTCCTGGCCGGATTGGTCCAGCTTGCTTCTCTGCCATTTTCACCAGACGTTCAGCTACAGATTGCCCATTTACCGAAACATCACTACTTCTGCTTTCATTCTTGATTGATTTCTTTAGATCCTTGAAGCTGTTCTTCACGATACTCGCAAACCCGCCCTTCTTGTTTCTTCCCTGGTCATCTCTATAGTCACTTGCAGAAGACTCTTGAGACACTTCACTGTAGTGAGAGTAGTCATCCATCTCAACTGCAACCGAAGCTTCTTTCATAGAGTTCTGCCTCATGACTATTTTGTTCAGTGTTACTCTGTCCTTCTCTGAACGAGAGCTTTGGCTCATTGGCCCAGACCGGTCCCTTACATTGATTGAAGAGTATTCAAACTGTTTGTGAAGAGGCAGAGGACTATCTGAACTTAGGTCGTCTTCAGACACTTCAGGAGAAGTAGAATCCGCAATGTGCACTTCTTCAGGTTTGTCGGAGATCAAAGCCGTATCCACTGCATGGAATTCGTAAGGAGCATTATCGTAGTCATCAGAAGAGAAAGTAGCAGCAGTTGACCAATGCAGCCTTCTATGAGTTTGTGGTCTTCTCTCTGAAGCAGGATCCGTAGAGAGAAGGACTAGTTTCTTATCAAGAAAGGAAAATTCTATCAAGTAAGAGCACGCTCCGCAGCGAAGTCTCTGTCGCTTTCTTGTAGAGGAATCTGTTTTGTCTGGCAAATTCAGAATCTTGAAGCAGTTTCTACAGGTTATAAACGGTGCACCACCAGCCACAGGGTTGATTAAGCGAGAACAACCTGAAGCTGATCCAGCTTTAGGGTGATGATGCAACAGAGAAAGATCATTCGGACGTCTTCCTAGACCACGAGATTGAGAAGGAGGAGGAGGAGGAGGAACAAAGGTTCGTGGACTATGCAATGGAGCAAAACCAAAACTTGTCTCATGAGTGTAAAAACCAGGATTACGCAGAGCATCAGGCAAGCCTGATGGAGGAAACACTGAGCCTGAAGCTCTATGATATGGATCATAGCAGTGGACACAAGAGCAACTTGACTGGTGAAGCATCCCGTTTCGCTGGTATGTATCGAACAAACCATCGTCATACTTTGTGGAATGGAGCGGATGAGATGGATGCAGAGCTCTTTCATGCATCATGAGCCTGTGAGGGTCTCCATAAGCTGAGTTATGCATCTGACCGTGCAGAGAAGCATCAGGGTTTTGGTTATAGTGACATGGAGGATAAATATGGTTATAGGAAGGTCCTGCAATGTGTTTCCCGGAACTTGGAAACCGCAGAGGAGCCTTTTCTTTTAGCCTATCCAACTTTTTCACCAGCCCGGCTCTGTCTTGCCGGATTGCTTCATCACTATACACGGAATCTTGAAAGTAGTTTGAAGCAGAGAATCTGAAGCCCTCGGAGTCGTATCTCTTGATTGCTCTTTTCAGTTTCCTAAACCGATCCAAACCCGATTGAGAATCGTTAACATTCACTTTCGAGCAAGGATCATCATCAGTGTGAACATCAAAAGTCTCTGTTTGACCAATTTGTTGGTGTCTTAATGAAGCATCATCCAAATCTAATTCTTCTTCACTTGAACTAAGGTTAACTTGAGTTTCTTTGGCTCTATTATCCACGGACTTATCAGACACTGGATCTGCTTCACGGTCCTTGTTTTTGGCTTCACATACAAAACAAACAAAAACTCTTTTGGGTCAGAAACAAAAAAAATTACCATTTTTACCCAATCGACGTCATCGAAATGGAAAACCAGAAACAGAAATTTATGAGTGGTTGAAAGTTGAAACATTAAAGCAAGAACATATCTCGAAATTATTCATTTTTTTTTAATTGGTTGAAACTTTCGTCATCCGAAGAGAAGATGGAAATGGAAACTAACCGCAAAGAATGGTTCCACAACCACCGCACTGGAAAAAGGAGCAATCCTTAGGCTCTGGTAAGAGATTTTTGCACTTTGGACAACGAACTAGCCTTACTTCGATCGTCGACGACTCGGCCATTAGTACCAAAAACACAGAAAAAAAATTTGTCACTGAGTTGAGAAGAAGAATACTCAACAACCTAAATATGAAGACGACTTCTTGTTGAAGAAAAGAAGAGAGCTTGGAAGTTTTTTGCTTTTTCTTTATGGGATTTTTGAGGTCTCTAGAGAAATGAAGAAGATGCAATCTAGCAAGAACCTCTTGTTTGTATTCGATCCTCTTTTAGCTTTTCCTAACTTTCATTTTCCCGGAAAAAGAAGAGAAAATTAGAGAGAGAGAGGAGGACGAGGAGGGGGAGAGAGAGAGAGAGACTCTGGGTTTATGCTATAGACTCTGCATTTTCCCTCCTCACACGGCAGAAGAAAGCAAGAAAACTAAACAGAATTGGAAATGATGAACGACGAAGTTTCAGCCTTTTTGGACAGCGAAAACGGTATCGTTTGAGAGTTAACGTAGTACTGTATTATGCTTCCGTGTGTGCTGTGACGCACGTAACGCAATAATCAGATGGTTCGAACCGTCTTGGAACGTTTACATACATAAAGCGTTTAGATTTGTTATCTCAAGTCCAAATTACAATATTTGATTTTGTTTTTTCTCTACGTTAAAGAATAATAAGACTGACAAAAGTGAGCTCATAGTCGATTTATTATGGGCGGGACAATCTACAGAGTGGGCCATTGCTTTCTTCTAATTCTATTTATTTTTATTTTTTTTATCGGAGTAAATTTTAAAGAGTACTTTTACCTTTTTTCAATATTCTGGTTGGAAATCCAGACTAATTTAAAACTTTACTTGTTACACATAGAAGAGAAACTGGTGGTGAATTGCATTATTTGCATTCAAATTTATCGAACCGTACTCTATACCAACAAAAGAGTGCATTATATTCTGAAAGCAGTAAAACATTGTTAGAATACAATACTATATGGAAGTGGAGCTCACAAAAATAAAATCAATGAGAGTGAGAAATGGTCAAAAGCCAATCTGGATTTGGGACAGTAGAGGAAACATTAAATTGATGACCGTGTTGAAGAAAGTAGTTAGTTGTCGATTTCTCATTTATTTTTTCTAATTTAATTGAACTGATGATTTTGACCTTTTTAGTGGTATATTTTTTCAAATGTAGTTTGAAACTTTGGGGTCCTTGTTGTGCATTTTTATAACATTTTGTACTGTTAAAGAAATGAAATTTAAAAACGTTCAACTAGTAATATTGAAAAATATTACGAAGAGTTTTCAAAAGATCGAACGAGGGAAAGGAACCAAACTTATTTCAATCTATTCCAGAAGAATAACTAAAGCAATAGAAAACAAACAAAAGATGTGGTCGACGGCTATGCATACTTTATACATAGGATTTGAAGTACAAAACAAAAGGTAAAGCCAAAATAGCTTTTGATATTCGACGCATGCAATTCAAATCAATTGGGTTTTATAGTTGCACTAGGAAATTTCCACCCTGAATATGGGCCTATATGGGATTAACTGTAAGCCCACTCGTAACATAATTTACTTTTTGTACGGTAATTTGTTTTCTGCAAGTAGTCAAGTAACTATATTTTCATGCTAATGTAATCCTTTTACAATTTCTGTTTTTGCTTGGAAACAAATGTCAATTATGTGAAAAAAAAATCCCAACAAAAATAAATTATATAGGAGCCGAATGAATTTTTATTTCTTAGACCACACAAAAATAAAAATAATTTTAACATACAATAGGAAAACCTTTTAAACACAACAATTTTTCATCACATAAACAACTTTGGAAAAAACTTGTTAACAAATTAGACAAACAATTTCTTGTACCACGAATTCCACCAAAAAATACTACCAAACGTTTTGTTTGTCTTGTCTTCTTCATGTGTTTCTTCATTCTTCTTTCTGCTCCACCAATGTCTCCTCCCAGAACGGGTCGTCGTCTCGTTAGCAGTAGAGTAGTCGTCTTTATCCTTATCCATCAGAGCTCGCAGACTCAAACCTGCTGGCCGAGTGTGAGGAGTGAAAGGCAGTAATTTGCGTTCGATGATGTGAGCAAAAGAGACGAGTTCGCACGCATCGTAGAGTGGACTCTCGCAGTCCCAGATTTTGTGATCACGACCATCACTGATATCATCTGTTACTCTGTCTTGTGAGTTATAACTTGCATGAGATCTTCTTGTGTTTGTCATAACTGAAAGACTGAAGAGTTTCTGTGTTGATTTCTTAATATCTTTGAAGAGTTTATGTTTTTCTTTTTGCTTTGTCTCTGGATGAAAAGTTTGTTGTTATATAGGGGTGTATGGAAAATGTGAGCTGGCCAGATATAATTTTGTGTCTGAGTGTCTTTATATGTATAATCTATTTTTAGTTAAGAAAAATGACACACATTTATTGTTCATGCATTAAAATAATATCAAATTCCCTACTCAACATATCATCAATGCATGAATGTGCAATTTGTCACACTATTACCGTTTCCTTAGCCCAACAATTTCCAGCTATCAATGTCCTTTTACAATTTGAAACTGGGAAATATCAATACGCCAGATTGCAAGATTTATTTCTCTATTTAGGGAGGTTTTCTAAAATATAATATTTTATTTCCTTGATATAAAGATATAATCATCACCTAATAATATTCGTGAAAAGACAAAAAGTTGGCATGCAATGAACCTGCGTGTGTGGTATACTGGTATGCTGTCCAGCAAAGAAAAGAGTCACACATACATCATTTTTATGTATACGGCCGAAAATAACATGTATGACAAAATTTTACCAAAAAAACATATATGACAAAACAACTATTTACTTTATAGTTAAGAAAATCGTTGAAAACTTGATTATGACTTGAAATCTACATATTTTTATAACGTACGGGAGTATAGACATTTTGTCCACTAAACTACAACAATTCACATCCGACATGGTGGACATAAATAGATTGGAAGAAAATACATCAATGTAACTGTATACTTAGCCTTAGTTCAAAAAACATACTTCCGACGTTGAAATATACTTCCGACGTATGTCGTTTGATACCTTTTATGTAATACAAATTGTTAAGAGCTTGTGGTCCGAAAGCAAATTTGTATACTATTCGGTTTTCAAGTAGTTCAATTGTATTTCTGTCTCGTAATCGCCTGTGAACTTTACTATGTGGATTACCACTCTTGATCGCCTGCCAGTTAGATCAAGATTGGTCTCTTGGGGCTTGCAAGTATCTCCTTTGTGTGTCTTGTGCTCATCCGAAACTGAATCCAGAGACCATCTAATGTTGTCTTGCGATTTCAGCTCTACTATTTGGCTAGAGGTCTTGGCAAGGATAGGCACTAATCGTCCAAGCTTCACCTCATGGACAGATCTCCTCACATGGACCTGTGGAAACAGCAACAGCTCACCATCGGTACTCCGAAAACTGGTGACACAAGCAGTGGTTAACGGTATTTGGAAACAGAGGAATAACCTCTTACACAACTCTGTTTCCATTTCTCCTTTATCCATTTTCAGGGACCTGGACAGACAAATCATCAACACGATCAATGCAAGACGTAATCAACGTAACTTTGGAAACCTTATGAGCCATTGGCTGAGATAGAATTATCATCAGAAATCACTATTTTGCTTCCTTGTTTTTTACCCCTTTTTTTTGCCAAGGAACCATATGCTTAGGTTTGCTATTGTAAATCCTACTTTCATTAATATGATATTTACAGTTTTAGCAGAAAAAAAAAAAAATTATTATGCCACAACCAACTTGTCAGCATGATCATGCATACATGTTATAAAAAAACATACGTACGCGGTACGTCTCTTGAGACGATAACGTTACTTAGAGAGTCCTGAGTCCTGATTATGAAAAGTTACTTTAAGATTCACATTAGTGCTTCGTTTTATTTGATAAAGGATTTACATTAGTGTTAGTCCACTCATTATCAACAATTCGCTTGAGAATCTATACATAGACATTACTAGGTCCCACCAATAATGTCATAGTCACGTATAGCTTCTAAGACAAAATCACACCACTATGGCCCCATATATTTTTCTCTTCACTAACTCTAAGGTTTAATTGATTATTGTTCTTAAAAAAAAAACACCAAAAGGTTGTATTAGATATTTAGATGTCTAGATTCATTCAAGTAGAAAAATGAAACAATACAAAGACCTAACTACATTTAAATTCGGTTTCTATGTCAATTAATATCTTAATTCGGTTCAGGTTTCATCTGTACGACTTAGCGATTATCCGGATTTCAGTTTCCGTATCTTCAATCAAATTCGAATCTTGAGAATTTAACTATTTAAATATGTAAAACGTCACATCACCAAATCATCTATTTATCTCCCAAACATTAATTGCACAAAAAGCAAAGTAAAACCACTGTGATACTTTTTAAAAAGGTTTTGTCTTTACTCCTTACAAGTTACACCGAATTAAATAACAAAAGTAAAACTATATCTATTGACACAATAAAGACAAAAATAAACAACAAAAACCACTTTTTCTTGAACCACACAACTTTTCAGTCAAAAGCTGTGCTGAAGAAGCTCTTCTCAACATTCTCACACAGAATCTGCAGAACCTTAACATTACTTGGCTTCACACACCTCGGCATCTTAAACTGTCCAGCCGATGATCCAAGCCCTAGAAAATGTTCTTGAACCTTCCTAAACGTTCCTCTCTCCAACACTCTCAGCTCCAAAGCTCCAATCGTCTTGCATTTCCTCGAACTCATATAACCAGCATCGATGAATCCTCGGTCTAGATAGTCACAGCAATCCTGAAGAACATCTTCGCTTGTCTCACCTGAAATCTCCCAGAATATAACGTAATGTCCCGGATCCGTCGACACATCAACGTGGCTAGAGAAGTCTATCACTTCGATCTTCTCCTCCGAGAGTCTCTTCGCTGCAGACTCCACCGAAAGCTGAAGATCTCGCTCCGTGTTCTTGTCGATGTTGATCGAGAGGATCAAGTTTCTCCTGCAGATAAACTTGAGCTGTGGAGTTTCGTTGTAGAAGCCAGTGATCTTCACCACGTCTCCAAGCCTGTACCGATACAATCCCGCGTAGTTCGTGATGACAACCTCGTACTCTTGTCCGATCTTGACATCGGTTAAACCGACCGGTTCTTGATCTCCTCCTCCTTCCTCTGTTTCAGAAACAGAGAGAAACTCGAAGTAACCGAGATTCGGAATCACCGCGAACGTAGCTTCCTCCGGAGACAATCTCGGAGTCACATTAGCAGCGATCCATCCTTCGGAGCTTCCATAGTCATGGCTCACGAGCGGTAGATCCCCAGCGTAATGTCTCAGCTTCTTCACGTACGGCTCCATGGAGCCAGTCATGATCCCGTAAACATACTTCGCGTTCGGGAAAAGCGCGGGAATCAGTCCGTACCAGTTGCTCAAGCTCACGCATTTCTCACGGATCGTCTCAGCCAGCTCAGGATCAGGCTTCAGGAGCTTCGACATCGCGGCTCTGACCGATGGGACGGTGATTCGGCTGCTCAAGACGCCGTCTTTGATATCGGTGACGATCTCTTCCCAGAGCTGCTCAAAGGTTCTAAACGCGTGGACTAGGCCGTGAGCGAAGGAGGCAAAGACGTACTGGACTTGGTCTCTGAAGAGGATTCCTGATAAGAGATGGCAGTACAAGGCTTGATGGACGTCAGGACTGAAGATCACTTCGTCGGGACTGCAAGAGAGTGACTGTATTGATTTCATTCCGGCTTTGTAGTTAGGGTTCCGGTAGACGTTTGAGGTTGCGGTTCCTACTGGGACGCCGCCTTTTGAAATGTACTGCTTGCTGCTGAAGATGAATTGCAAAGCTTTCCCATTGTTATCAATTGGAAACTCTCTGTACACAAATGATCACAACAACAAATGTTAAAAACCATTCCTTTTTTAAAACAGAGCTTCCTCTGTACAAATGAAACTGTTAAAAACCAATCCTTTTCAAAGCAGAGCTTCCTCTGTACAAATGAAACTGTTAAAAACCAATCCTTTTTAAAGCAGAGCTTCCTCTGTACAAATGAAACTGATAAAAACCAATCCTTTTTAAGGCAGAGATTCTCTGTTCATTTCAATGGATAGAACAGAGGAGAGTATGGAATTTGGGGAAGATAATCATTTGTCAGTAATTCAAATGTACCTGTTTCTGAAGGCAAAGGCGGTGCGAAAGAGTTGTAAAGTGTTCTCCATCAATTCATCAGTGAAAGGAACAAACTTTGGACGGCCTTGACTGGTTCCAGAGCTGTGGAGGGTTTATAAATAACAGATTCATTCATTAGTATCTGAGAAAAAAGAACAAAATTGAAAGAAGAGATCTTGTAAGAACCTTAAGGAAATGGCGGGAACGGGGTGGCCAGTGAGGATAGGAGACGTGTCACCATCGACCATTCGTTTGATGTAAGGCTCTAAATCAGCGTCAGTGACTAACGGAACATTTGCTTTGAAAGCAGCTTCTGTGTCTGTGGTTGCGTTTCCGTTGAGTCCGCAGTTTTGCAAGTAAATGGCGGCTTTGTTCTTCTCAAGAATCTCTTTGAGGGTTTGTCTCTGGACTTGAGCTGCGTTTCTCGTCATTTCATCGAATTCGTCGATTACTCTGTTCATGTTGAAACTCTCTACCTTCTCCAACATCCTGAAATAGCAAAAAAAAAAGTAAAGTGAGTATTAACAAAGACGACAGTTCATCCGATAGTTGGATACAAAATCTCAGATTTAGGCAAAAAGCGGCAGATTTCGGACAGAATTGCAGAATAGAGACAATAATAGTAAGGAAGGAACTAAAAGCTCTTTATGTATCTGAGCATCCAGAAAGGGAAAGTTTTAAAATTTTCAATAGAAAAACAAAAGATTTTGGAAAAAATATTCGAACTTTTTAGCAGATTTTTCATAAAGGGGGAAAACGGTTTTCCGGAATCTAAGCGTATGGAAGCGGAGAAAAATATCAAAAACAGAAAGAACACGAAATGAAATTGATTTGAGGACGAGGGATCACGAAATCAACAGTTTTTCGAGGAACCCAATAGTTTTCAATCAGACCCATTAATCGGAATCTATGAGACTGGGAGAAGCAAGTAAGTAGGACTTTTGGAATCTATCTGGATAAAAGAGAAGGAAAAGTCAACGAGCTCGGAGGAATCAGAAACTGTTTGTTTTTCCCGATCAGAAGTAACAAATTACAGAAATTTGAATAGTTGCAACATAAATATCCCGATGAAGGAGTGAGAGAGAGAGAGTACCTGCTGCTGTTGCTGAGAGCTCTGTAGCTTGGTGGAGGACAGAGAGAGAGAAAGATTTTTAAGGAGTGAGAAAGAAGAAGAAGAAGAAGTTGAGTGATTTTTGGAAAGTCAGAGAAACTGTGCATTTATATAGATAGAAATTATAAAATGGATTATTAAAAAAAAAATAAAAGAGGACGGAGAAGAGGGAGTACTTTGTGAGGAAGGCGATTGATCAGTGAAAGCCGTTTCTTCTCTCTTTTCTCTTTTTCTGTGTCTCGCAATCCTCGCCGACGCTATTTCAGTTTCTTTTTTGTTCTCCGACCAGATATTTATTTTATTTTCTTCACAAGATGGTTTACATTAATTGTTGTTACTATTTCTTGATAATAGAACCCCATTTTTATATTTTTTTCAAAACCGTTTCTCTGCACACCAATTTTTTAATCATAGGCTTTGTTTGGACGCTTCATGTTACAACCAAACATGCACTTCGCATGTTGACACTTGACGAATTACATTGAGTGTTTTTCTGTCGATGAAACGTTACCACAGTGAGCACACTACAAGAATATTGGGTTTTAATAGCACTAAAAGATAGCGTTTGTTGCACTAGTGCTATGGTTAACTAATCCCTCACATTTCTATAGCGTTTGTTTATTGATAAACGCTATGATATATAATCTGACTAATTAATAATCTCACGTTTATGACAAACGCTATCATATGTAGAGTAAAATTAAAAAATTAAAAATCAAGAGTTGCGTGACACTTGCTAAAACATTTGTGTTGAAAGCTTAACCTAGAAAACTCAACACTTTTTTGTGTGTTTCTTTGGTCTAACTTCCTCTCCTTCTTATTTCCTTCGTCTTCGTTCTTTTTTTTTCTAGGTTTTCTGGGAAAATTGGCATTCCGTAGATCTGTGTAGCGGCTGGGAAGATATGGTGGCCGGAGTGCGGGTTCATGACGGGTTCGAGACGGTGCCGGATCTGTGTCGCTCTCACTCTCTCGTCGCTGTATTTATCTCTTCTTTCAATCTCCCACTCACTCTACGGATCTGGGTTACTTTCAATTGGTAATTGAAGTTGTGCTTCTTTCTTTTGGCTAACGATGAGGCTGCTCTTGATCCATCAGGTTGGGTCAACTCGGGAACGAAGCGCTTCAATTTTTGATCCATCAGGTTGGGTCAACTCGGGAACGAAGCGCTTCGATTTTTTGTCCGATAATATCCTCTGCTCCGACAACGAATTCACCAACCAGGACGCTTCTACTGGTTCTAACTCTGGTATTGCTTCCAACTCCAAGAAGGTTAACATAGATCCCAACTTCCAACTGTTTTAAGTTTTGGCTTTGATCCACGAATTTCATTATTATTTGGGATTCTAGGAGTATTGTGGTTTGGTATTGTCTCTGAGAATCTTCAGATTCACTTGATCGTGTAGCGCTCCAAGTGTTTGTAGAAAGGGTAGAATGATAAAAAACGAGACATTTGACTTCCAAGTTCTTGATTTTCAGGATATCTAAGGAGATATCATCTCTTGAAGGACAGCTTCTTTCCATGAGAAACCTCCTCTCTGCTCAAGCAGCTCTTGTTCACGGTTTTAGCTGATCACGTTCATATTACTTGAAGAAAATTGGGTTGTCGAGTTCTTTGACAGACTTTAAGTTCTTTTAGCTGAGAAGAGGTTTGGGAGACGGGTCTTGAGCACACACATTGCTTCTCAGGTCTTACGATAAGTTGAAGATGCTAGATTGCACCGTGAAGATGCCAAAACAGTTGTTGTGAAGACGGAGGAGCCTTGGTGATTGAGGTGGCTCAGCTAGCTTGAGGTGTTGAGAGCTTAGACTAGAAACTAGAGTAGATGTGAAAAACAAAATTTCCTTGTAAACTATTATTACTATGTCTGTGGTAAATAAATATATGATTTTCTGGAATTCAAAATCTAAATTATATAATCCAAAATTTAATATTGAAACCCAGATTTTTTAAAATAATAATATTTAAAACCAGAAATAATAATATTAACAAATAATAACATTAATAAAGTGTTATCATAGTTTATTTAATTGCACTTACTAAAACGCTATCGTATATGAAATTACAATAGCATCGATAAAAAGCGCTATCTAAAGTGTTTGACCTATTATCGCGGGACCAGACACAATGCTTCTAATAACGCTATGATATCTTTAGATAGCGTTTTACACTCGCTAAGAAAACCCCTTTTTCCTGTAGTGGCAGTTTAGGAGAAGTCAACTTTTGTTAAGAGGATAATTATATCTTCTTAAATGCTTGAGTTTTGGCTTAATGATAACTAAAATCGGATTACTATTTAGGCACCGGTGTGTACATTATGAAATACTAAGAAAACTAAGAATCAACATCGATCGCTAACAAAAGTAATACTCTAGTTAATGTGTTATTTATGATCTCTAGTTAATGTCATCTGATTACAAAACAATTAAAATGCACTCACCATTGTTTTAAAATATTTTAGATATGTACATGTAATTTGAAAGGGATTATTTTGTTCCACCGTTCATTTACTTTTTATGCATGTGTAGATACCTGAATTATTAAATGTTTTAACGTTATATATTGATTGCACTTTTACAAATCACATTTTCCTCCACCATTTTGGTTAATTCCACGACCAAGTAAATCACCGATTAAGGAAAACTTATTAGCTGGAAATAAATTTGACAATATCTGTCAGTGAAGTAACGAGGTAGACAGATTATCAGACGTAAGTCCCAAAATATAAATTCCAGCGATAGTGATTACCATAGGTCCATAGTAAAATAGTGACAGAATCAGGTGGTTATTAGCTTATACTATAATCTGATCATTTTTACACGTGGAGGATTACAATTAGTAAAACCAAAGTGCGTTCCCCTGTTACACGTGGCAGGTGCCGTCCAGTTATTTCGGCTCGTCTCTTATTATTTTTTCGGTCACAATCTTTTCGTTTTCCTTACTTTCGCCCCAAATGTTTCATGCAATTACGGGTAACGCCTGTTTTAACTTTAATTATCCTGTCCTGTTCTTGCCAACTTGCACTTTCCTATGTATTGCTGTATTCAGATATGTGTTGAATTCTTTACAAACAATACAGTATTTTAGCGTCCTCGCGTTACATACGGGATACAAGTGATTACAATAAGACGAACAAGTAAACGACACACATTTTCTTCGATTAGCATAGTTGTTTATTTAATAATCAGACATATTGTTGTCTCCATGCATTTGTCATTAGTTCATGGAATATTTTTTTACCATAATGTGGCCCTATATATGGATGTTATACTATGTTATCTCGTTTTACAAACGTCTCTTTTATATGTTGTTTAGCTTTGCAATAGCCAATGGAATCACACATTAGATATTAGACGCTTCCTGCAATACACTTCCTAACATGTTAAATATATTTAATGGAATAATGGTCAATATTTGTATACAGTAACGCGATCAAATAATTGAATCAAAAAGCGGTTATTAGCAAAAGTTATAAGCGATAAAGTGCATAATAAGAAAATAAAGCTCGTGAAGTTCACGAACGTATCAAATGATTGATCCCTAACTATATTTGACATTTTTTTAATCAGCTTTCCCCTTACTCTATCTATATAACCCGATCGATAATCTAGTGGTATGGTTAATGGTTTACATTACTCCTTTGAATATTTAAACCAATGACCAAAATATTCATCAGCTTCAAGTTATAAAATCTAGTTTTAAAAAGATGAAAACATACGTTGATTTAAAATTCTGTCTAACACGATGCGTTTCATTTTTTGTTTGTAAAGCTTACAAAGTTACAAGTTATATAACTCATCCATACATGATTTTTGTTTGGAAAACGGAACTGATTATACATTAGTGACCAAAAACAGATCTTGCGAAAACGACCCTTCATGTATCACGCAATTCCGCTTCCGGCCACTTTACATTAGGAAAAAAAAAAAAAAAAAAAAATCATAGCTTACCATCATTTTTTGTTTGCTTTCAGGTCAACTTCTCTATGCCAATGAAGACCAGGTCGTG
>CACVBM020001611.1:0-28761 GCA_902728155.2 Microthlaspi erraticum
AGTGTATAAGATGAACTAGATGGACCCATACTTATCCAAACATGGATTAATAGGTTCTACACATGACTATGAGGACAAACATGAGTGAAACGGTCTCAATCCAAGGGAGGAACATCAAATGGACCTAATTTGGGAACCGGAAGAGGTAAGGAGTCCGAAATGTACCTCTGTGACTCCACATTGTGGAAACTCACTTGTAGTGTATAAGATGAACTAGATGGACCCATACTTATCCAAACATGGATTAATAGGTTCTACACATGACTATGAGGACAAACATGAGTGAAACGGTCTCAATCCAAGGGAGGAACATCAAATGGACCTAATTTGGGAACCGGAAGAGGTAAGGAGTCCGAAATGTACCTCTGTGACTCCACATTGAGGAAACTCACTTGTAGTGTATAAGATGAACTAGATGGACCCATACTTATCCAAACATGGATTAATAGGTTCTACACATGACTATGAGGACAAACATGAGTGAAACGGTCTCAATCCAAGGGAGGAACATCAAATGGACCTAATTTGGGAACCGGAAGAGGTAAGGAGTCCGAAATGTACCTCTGTGACTCCACATTGTGGAAACTCACTTGTAGTGTATAAGATGAACTAGATGGACCCATACTTATCCAAACATGGATTAATAGGTTCTCACATGACTATGAGGACAAACATGAGTGAAACGGTCTCAATCCAAGGGAGGAACATCAAATGGACCTAATTTGGGAACCGGAAGAGGTAAGGAGTCCGAAATGTACCTCTGTGACTCCACATTGTGGAAACTCACTTGTAGTGTATAAGATGAACTAGATGGACCCATACTTATCCAAACATGGATTAATAGGTTCTACACATGACTATGAGGACAAACATGAGTGAAACGGTCTCAATCCAAGGGAGGAACATCAAATGGACCTAATTTGGGAACCGGAAGAGGTAAGGAGTCCGAAATGTACCTCTGTGACTCCACATTGTGGAAACTCACTTGTAGTGTATAAGATGAACTAGATGGACCCATACTTATCCAAACATGGATTAATAGGTTCTACACATGACTATGAGGACAAACATGAGTGAAACGGTCTCAATCCAAGGGAGGAACATCAAATGGACCTAATTTGGGAACCGGAAGAGGTAAGGAGTCCGAAATGTACATCTGTGACTCCACATTGTGGAAACTCACTTGTAGTGTATAAGATGAACTAGATGGACCCATACTTATCCAAACATGGATTAATAGGTTCTCCACATGACTATGAGGACAAACATGAGTGAAACGGTCTCAATCCAAGGGAGGAACATCAAATGGACCTAATTTGGGAACCGGAAGAGGTAAGGAGTCCGAAATGTACCTCTGTGACTCCACATTGTGGAAACTCACTTGTAGTGTATAAGATGAACTAGATGGACCCATACTTATCCAAACATGGATTAATAGGTTCTACACATGACTATGAGGACAAACATGAGTGAAACGGTCTCAATCCAAGGGAGGAACATCAAATGGACCTAATTTGGGAACCGGAAGAGGTAAGGAGTCCGAAATGTACCTCTGTGACTCCACATTGTGGAAACTCACTTGTAGTGTATAAGATGAACTAGATGGACCCATACTTATCCAAACATGGATTAATAGGTTCTCACATGACTATGAGGACAAACATGAGTGAAACGGTCTCAATCCAAGGGAGGAACATCAAATGGACCTAATTTGGGAACCGGAAGAGGTAAGGAGTCCGAAATGTACCTCTGTGACTCCACATTGTGGAAACTCACTTGTAGTGTATAAGATGAACTAGATGGACCCATACTTATCCAAACATGGATTAATAGGTTCTACACATGACTATGAGGACAAACATGAGTGAAACGGTCTCAATCCAAGGGAGGAACATCAAATGGACCTAATTTGGGAACCGGAAGAGGTAAGGAGTCCGAAATGTACCTCTGTGACTCCACATTGTGGAAACTCACTTGTAGTGTATAAGATGAACTAGATGGACCCATACTTATCCAAACATGGATTAATAGGTTCTACACATGACTATGAGGACAAACATGAGTGAAACGGTCTCAATCCAAGGGAGGAACATCAAATGGACCTAATTTGGGAACCGGAAGAGGTAAGGAGTCCGAAATGTACCTCTGTGACTCCACATTGTGGAAACTCACTTGTAGTGTATAAGATGAACTAGATGGACCCATACTTATCCAAACATGGATTAATAGGTTCTACACATGACTATGAGGACAAACATGAGTGAAACGGTCTCAATCCAAGGGAGGAACATCAAATGGACCTAATTTGGGAACCGGAAGAGGTAAGGAGTCCGAAATGTACCTCTGTGACTCCACATTGAGGAAACTCACTTGTAGTGTATAAGATGAACTAGATGGACCCATACTTATCCAAACATGGATTAATAGGTTCTACACATGACTATGAGGACAAACATGAGTGAAACGGTCTCAATCCAAGGGAGGAACATCAAATGGACCTAATTTGGGAACCGGAAGAGGTAAGGAGTCCGAAATGTACCTCTGTGACTCCACATTGTGGAAACTCACTTGTAGTGTATAAGATGAACTAGATGGACCCATACTTATCCAAACATGGATTAATAGGTTCTACACATGACTATGAGGACAAACATGAGTGAAACGGTCTCAATCCAAGGGAGGAACATCAAATGGACCTAATTTGGGAACCGGAAGAGGTAAGGAGTCCGAAATGTACCTCTGTGACTCCACATTGTGGAAACTCACTTGTAGTGTATAAGATGAACTAGATGGACCCATACTTATCCAAACATGGATTAATAGGTTCTACACATGACTATGAGGACAAACATGAGTGAAACGGTCTCAATCCAAGGGAGGAACATCAAATGGACCTAATTTGGGAACCGGAAGAGGTAAGGAGTCCGAAATGTACCTCTGTGACTCCACATTGTGGAAACTCACTTGTAGTGTATAAGATGAACTAGATGGACCCATACTTATCCAAACATGGATTAATAGGTTCTACACATGACTATGAGGACAAACATGAGTGAAACGGTCTCAATCCAAGGGAGGAACATCAAATGGACCTAATTTGGGAACCGGAAGAGGTAAGGAGTCCGAAATGTACCTCTGTGACTCCACATTGAGGAAACTCACTTGTAGTGTATAAGATGAACTAGATGGACCCATACTTATCCAAACATGGATTAATAGGTTCTACACATGACTATGAGGACAAACATGAGTGAAACGGTCTCAATCCAAGGGAGGAACATCAAATGGACCTAATTTGGGAACCGGAAGAGGTAAGGAGTCCGAAATGTACCTCTGTGACTCCACATTGTGGAAACTCACTTGTAGTGTATAAGATGAACTAGATGGACCCATACTTATCCAAACATGGATTAATAGGTTCTACACATGACTATGAGGACAAACATGAGTGAAACGGTCTCAATCCAAGGGAGGAACATCAAATGGACCTAATTTGGGAACCGGAAGAGGTAAGGAGTCCGAAATGTACCTCTGTGACTCCACATTGAGGAAACTCACTTGTAGTGTATAAGATGAACTAGATGGACCCATACTTATCCAAACATGGATTAATAGGTTCTCACATGACTATGAGGACAAACATGAGTGAAACGGTCTCAATCCAAGGGAGGAACATCAAATGGACCTAATTTGGGAACCGGAAGAGGTAAGGAGTCCGAAATGTACCTCTGTGACTCCACATTGAGGAAACTCACTTGTAGTGTATAAGATGAACTAGATGGACCCATACTTATCCAAACATGGATTAATAGGTTCTACACATGACTATGAGGACAAACATGAGTGAAACGGTCTCAATCCAAGGGAGGAACATCAAATGGACCTAATTTGGGAACCGGAAGAGGTAAGGAGTCCGAAATGTACCTCTGTGACTCCACATTGTGGAAACTCACTTGTAGTGTATAAGATGAACTAGATGGACCCATACTTATCCAAACATGGATTAATAGGTTCTACACATGACTATGAGGACAAACATGAGTGAAACGGTCTCAATCCAAGGGAGGAACATCAAATGGACCTAATTTGGGAACCGGAAGAGGTAAGGAGTCCGAAATGTACCTCTGTGACTCCACATTGTGGAAACTCACTTGTAGTGTATAAGATGAACTAGATGGACCCATACTTATCCAAACATGGATTAATAGGTTCTACACATGACTATGAGGACAAACATGAGTGAAACGGTCTCAATCCAAGGGAGGAACATCAAATGGACCTAATTTGGGAACCGGAAGAGGTAAGGAGTCCGAAATGTACCTCTGTGACTCCACATTGAGGAAACTCACTTGTAGTGTATAAGATGAACTAGATGGACCCATACTTATCCAAACATGGATTAATAGGTTCTACACATGACTATGAGGACAAACATGAGTGAAACGGTCTCAATCCAAGGGAGGAACATCAAATGGACCTAATTTGGGAACCGGAAGAGGTAAGGAGTCCGAAATGTACCTCTGTGACTCCACATTGTGGAAACTCACTTGTAGTGTATAAGATGAACTAGATGGACCCATACTTATCCAAACATGGATTAATAGGTTCTACACATGACTATGAGGACAAACATGAGTGAAACGGTCTCAATCCAAGGGAGGAACATCAAATGGACCTAATTTGGGAACCGGAAGAGGTAAGGAGTCCGAAATGTACCTCTGTGACTCCACATTGTGGAAACTCACTTGTAGTGTATAAGATGAACTAGATGGACCCATACTTATCCAAACATGGATTAATAGGTTCTACACATGACTATGAGGACAAACATGAGTGAAACGGTCTCAATCCAAGGGAGGAACATCAAATGGACCTAATTTGGGAACCGGAAGAGGTAAGGAGTCCGAAATGTACCTCTGTGACTCCACATTGTGGAAACTCACTTGTAGTGTATAAGATGAACTAGATGGACCCATACTTATCCAAACATGGATTAATAGGTTCTACACATGACTATGAGGACAAACATGAGTGAAACGGTCTCAATCCAAGGGAGGAACATCAAATGGACCTAATTTGGGAACCGGAAGAGGTAAGGAGTCCGAAATGTACCTCTGTGACTCCACATTGTGGAAACTCACTTGTAGTGTATAAGATGAACTAGATGGACCCATACTTATCCAAACATGGATTAATAGGTTCTCACATGACTATGAGGACAAACATGAGTGAAACGGTCTCAATCCAAGGGAGGAACATCAAATGGACCTAATTTGGGAACCGGAAGAGGTAAGGAGTCCGAAATGTACCTCTGTGACTCCACATTGTGGAAACTCACTTGTAGTGTATAAGATGAACTAGATGGACCCATACTTATCCAAACATGGATTAATAGGTTCTACACATGACTATGAGGACAAACATGAGTGAAACGGTCTCAATCCAAGGGAGGAACATCAAATGGACCTAATTTGGGAACCGGAAGAGGTAAGGAGTCCGAAATGTACCTCTGTGACTCCACATTGTGGAAACTCACTTGTAGTGTATAAGATGAACTAGATGGACCCATACTTATCCAAACATGGATTAATAGGTTCTACACATGACTATGAGGACAAACATGAGTGAAACGGTCTCAATCCAAGGGAGGAACATCAAATGGACCTAATTTGGGAACCGGAAGAGGTAAGGAGTCCGAAATGTACCTCTGTGACTCCACATTGAGGAAACTCACTTGTAGTGTATAAGATGAACTAGATGGACCCATACTTATCCAAACATGGATTAATAGGTTCTACACATGACTATGAGGACAAACATGAGTGAAACGGTCTCAATCCAAGGGAGGAACATCAAATGGACCTAATTTGGGAACCGGAAGAGGTAAGGAGTCCGAAATGTACCTCTGTGACTCCACATTGTGGAAACTCACTTGTAGTGTATAAGATGAACTAGATGGACCCATACTTATCCAAACATGGATTAATAGGTTCTACACATGACTATGAGGACAAACATGAGTGAAACGGTCTCAATCCAAGGGAGGAACATCAAATGGACCTAATTTGGGAACCGGAAGAGGTAAGGAGTCCGAAATGTACCTCTGTGACTCCACATTGTGGAAACTCACTTGTAGTGTATAAGATGAACTAGATGGACCCATACTTATCCAAACATGGATTAATAGGTTCTACACATGACTATGAGGACAAACATGAGTGAAACGGTCTCAATCCAAGGGAGGAACATCAAATGGACCTAATTTGGGAACCGGAAGAGGTAAGGAGTCCGAAATGTACCTCTGTGACTCCACATTGTGGAAACTCACTTGTAGTGTATAAGATGAACTAGATGGACCCATACTTATCCAAACATGGATTAATAGGTTCTCACATGACTATGAGGACAAACATGAGTGAAACGGTCTCAATCCAAGGGAGGAACATCAAATGGACCTAATTTGGGAACCGGAAGAGGTAAGGAGTCCGAAATGTACCTCTGTGACTCCACATTGTGGAAACTCACTTGTAGTGTATAAGATGAACTAGATGGACCCATACTTATCCAAACATGGATTAATAGGTTCTACACATGACTATGAGGACAAACATGAGTGAAACGGTCTCAATCCAAGGGAGGAACATCAAATGGACCTAATTTGGGAACCGGAAGAGGTAAGGAGTCCGAAATGTACCTCTGTGACTCCACATTGTGGAAACTCACTTGTAGTGTATAAGATGAACTAGATGGACCCATACTTATCCAAACATGGATTAATAGGTTCTACACATGACTATGAGGACAAACATGAGTGAAACGGTCTCAATCCAAGGGAGGAACATCAAATGGACCTAATTTGGGAACCGGAAGAGGTAAGGAGTCCGAAATGTACCTCTGTGACTCCACATTGAGGAAACTCACTTGTAGTGTATAAGATGAACTAGATGGACCCATACTTATCCAAACATGGATTAATAGGTTCTACACATGACTATGAGGACAAACATGAGTGAAACGGTCTCAATCCAAGGGAGGAACATCAAATGGACCTAATTTGGGAACCGGAAGAGGTAAGGAGTCCGAAATGTACCTCTGTGACTCCACATTGAGGAAACTCACTTGTAGTGTATAAGATGAACTAGATGGACCCATACTTATCCAAACATGGATTAATAGGTTCTACACATGACTATGAGGACAAACATGAGTGAAACGGTCTCAATCCAAGGGAGGAACATCAAATGGACCTAATTTGGGAACCGGAAGAGGTAAGGAGTCCGAAATGTACCTCTGTGACTCCACATTGTGGAAACTCACTTGTAGTGTATAAGATGAACTAGATGGACCCATACTTATCCAAACATGGATTAATAGGTTCTACACATGACTATGAGGACAAACATGAGTGAAACGGTCTCAATCCAAGGGAGGAACATCAAATGGACCTAATTTGGGAACCGGAAGAGGTAAGGAGTCCGAAATGTACCTCTGTGACTCCACATTGTGGAAACTCACTTGTAGTGTATAAGATGAACTAGATGGACCCATACTTATCCAAACATGGATTAATAGGTTCTACACATGACTATGAGGACAAACATGAGTGAAACGGTCTCAATCCAAGGGAGGAACATCAAATGGACCTAATTTGGGAACCGGAAGAGGTAAGGAGTCCGAAATGTACCTCTGTGACTCCACATTGTGGAAACTCACTTGTAGTGTATAAGATGAACTAGATGGACCCATACTTATCCAAACATGGATTAATAGGTTCTACACATGACTATGAGGACAAACATGAGTGAAACGGTCTCAATCCAAGGGAGGAACATCAAATGGACCTAATTTGGGAACCGGAAGAGGTAAGGAGTCCGAAATGTACCTCTGTGACTCCACATTGTGGAAACTCACTTGTAGTGTATAAGATGAACTAGATGGACCCATACTTATCCAAACATGGATTAATAGGTTCTACACATGACTATGAGGACAAACATGAGTGAAACGGTCTCAATCCAAGGGAGGAACATCAAATGGACCTAATTTGGGAACCGGAAGAGGTAAGGAGTCCGAAATGTACCTCTGTGACTCCACATTGAGGAAACTCACTTGTAGTGTATAAGATGAACTAGATGGACCCATACTTATCCAAACATGGATTAATAGGTTCTACACATGACTATGAGGACAAACATGAGTGAAACGGTCTCAATCCAAGGGAGGAACATCAAATGGACCTAATTTGGGAACCGGAAGAGGTAAGGAGTCCGAAATGTACCTCTGTGACTCCACATTGAGGAAACTCACTTGTAGTGTATAAGATGAACTAGATGGACCCATACTTATCCAAACATGGATTAATAGGTTCTACACATGACTATGAGGACAAACATGAGTGAAACGGTCTCAATCCAAGGGAGGAACATCAAATGGACCTAATTTGGGAACCGGAAGAGGTAAGGAGTCCGAAATGTACCTCTGTGACTCCACATTGAGGAAACTCACTTGTAGTGTATAAGATGAACTAGATGGACCCATACTTATCCAAACATGGATTAATAGGTTCTACACATGACTATGAGGACAAACATGAGTGAAACGGTCTCAATCCAAGGGAGGAACATCAAATGGACCTAATTTGGGAACCGGAAGAGGTAAGGAGTCCGAAATGTACCTCTGTGACTCCACATT
This sequence comes from Microthlaspi erraticum, assembly GCA_902728155.2. Classification (NCBI taxonomy): domain Eukaryota; kingdom Viridiplantae; phylum Streptophyta; class Magnoliopsida; order Brassicales; family Brassicaceae; genus Microthlaspi; species Microthlaspi erraticum. The sequence continues at coordinate 8,692 of CACVBM020001611.1, forward strand.
GTGGAAACTCACTTGTAGTGTATAAGATGAACTAGATGGACCCATACTTATCCAAACATGGATTAATAGGTTCTACACATGACTATGAGGACAAACATGAGTGAAACGGTCTCAATCCAAGGGAGGAACATCAAATGGACCTAATTTGGGAACCGGAAGAGGTAAGGAGTCCGAAATGTACCTCTGTGACTCCACATTGAGGAAACTCACTTGTAGTGTATAAGATGAACTAGATGGACCCATACTTATCCAAACATGGATTAATAGGTTCTACACATGACTATGAGGACAAACATGAGTGAAACGGTCTCAATCCAAGGGAGGAACATCAAATGGACCTAATTTGGGAACCGGAAGAGGTAAGGAGTCCGAAATGTACCTCTGTGACTCCACATTGTGGAAACTCACTTGTAGTGTATAAGATGAACTAGATGGACCCATACTTATCCAAACATGGATTAATAGGTTCTACACATGACTATGAGGACAAACATGAGTGAAACGGTCTCAATCCAAGGGAGGAACATCAAATGGACCTAATTTGGGAACCGGAAGAGGTAAGGAGTCCGAAATGTACCTCTGTGACTCCACATTGTGGAAACTCACTTGTAGTGTATAAGATGAACTAGATGGACCCATACTTATCCAAACATGGATTAATAGGTTCTACACATGACTATGAGGACAAACATGAGTGAAACGGTCTCAATCCAAGGGAGGAACATCAAATGGACCTAATTTGGGAACCGGAAGAGGTAAGGAGTCCGAAATGTACCTCTGTGACTCCACATTGTGGAAACTCACTTGTAGTGTATAAGATGAACTAGATGGACCCATACTTATCCAAACATGGATTAATAGGTTCTCCACATGACTATGAGGACAAACATGAGTGAAACGGTCTCAATCCAAGGGAGGAACATCAAATGGACCTAATTTGGGAACCGGAAGAGGTAAGGAGTCCGAAATGTACCTCTGTGACTCCACATTGTGGAAACTCACTTGTAGTGTATAAGATGAACTAGATGGACCCATACTTATCCAAACATGGATTAATAGGTTCTACACATGACTATGAGGACAAACATGAGTGAAACGGTCTCAATCCAAGGGAGGAACATCAAATGGACCTAATTTGGGAACCGGAAGAGGTAAGGAGTCCGAAATGTACCTCTGTGACTCCACATTGTGGAAACTCACTTGTAGTGTATAAGATGAACTAGATGGACCCATACTTATCCAAACATGGATTAATAGGTTCTACACATGACTATGAGGACAAACATGAGTGAAACGGTCTCAATCCAAGGGAGGAACATCAAATGGACCTAATTTGGGAACCGGAAGAGGTAAGGAGTCCGAAATGTACCTCTGTGACTCCACATTGTGGAAACTCACTTGTAGTGTATAAGATGAACTAGATGGACCCATACTTATCCAAACATGGATTAATAGGTTCTACACATGACTATGAGGACAAACATGAGTGAAACGGTCTCAATCCAAGGGAGGAACATCAAATGGACCTAATTTGGGAACCGGAAGAGGTAAGGAGTCCGAAATGTACCTCTGTGACTCCACATTGAGGAAACTCACTTGTAGTGTATAAGATGAACTAGATGGACCCATACTTATCCAAACATGGATTAATAGGTTCTCACATGACTATGAGGACAAACATGAGTGAAACGGTCTCAATCCAAGGGAGGAACATCAAATGGACCTAATTTGGGAACCGGAAGAGGTAAGGAGTCCGAAATGTACCTCTGTGACTCCACATTGTGGAAACTCACTTGTAGTGTATAAGATGAACTAGATGGACCCATACTTATCCAAACATGGATTAATAGGTTCTACACATGACTATGAGGACAAACATGAGTGAAACGGTCTCAATCCAAGGGAGGAACATCAAATGGACCTAATTTGGGAACCGGAAGAGGTAAGGAGTCCGAAATGTACCTCTGTGACTCCACATTGTGGAAACTCACTTGTAGTGTATAAGATGAACTAGATGGACCCATACTTATCCAAACATGGATTAATAGGTTCTACACATGACTATGAGGACAAACATGAGTGAAACGGTCTCAATCCAAGGGAGGAACATCAAATGGACCTAATTTGGGAACCGGAAGAGGTAAGGAGTCCGAAATGTACCTCTGTGACTCCACATTGTGGAAACTCACTTGTAGTGTATAAGATGAACTAGATGGACCCATACTTATCCAAACATGGATTAATAGGTTCTCCACATGACTATGAGGACAAACATGAGTGAAACGGTCTCAATCCAAGGGAGGAACATCAAATGGACCTAATTTGGGAACCGGAAGAGGTAAGGAGTCCGAAATGTACCTCTGTGACTCCACATTGTGGAAACTCACTTGTAGTGTATAAGATGAACTAGATGGACCCATACTTATCCAAACATGGATTAATAGGTTCTACACATGACTATGAGGACAAACATGAGTGAAACGGTCTCAATCCAAGGGAGGAACATCAAATGGACCTAATTTGGGAACCGGAAGAGGTAAGGAGTCCGAAATGTACCTCTGTGACTCCACATTGAGGAAACTCACTTGTAGTGTATAAGATGAACTAGATGGACCCATACTTATCCAAACATGGATTAATAGGTTCTACACATGACTATGAGGACAAACATGAGTGAAACGGTCTCAATCCAAGGGAGGAACATCAAATGGACCTAATTTGGGAACCGGAAGAGGTAAGGAGTCCGAAATGTACCTCTGTGACTCCACATTGTGGAAACTCACTTGTAGTGTATAAGATGAACTAGATGGACCCATACTTATCCAAACATGGATTAATAGGTTCTACACATGACTATGAGGACAAACATGAGTGAAACGGTCTCAATCCAAGGGAGGAACATCAAATGGACCTAATTTGGGAACCGGAAGAGGTAAGGAGTCCGAAATGTACCTCTGTGACTCCACATTGAGGAAACTCACTTGTAGTGTATAAGATGAACTAGATGGACCCATACTTATCCAAACATGGATTAATAGGTTCTCCACATGACTATGAGGACAAACATGAGTGAAACGGTCTCAATCCAAGGGAGGAACATCAAATGGACCTAATTTGGGAACCGGAAGAGGTAAGGAGTCCGAAATGTACCTCTGTGACTCCACATTGAGGAAACTCACTTGTAGTGTATAAGATGAACTAGATGGACCCATACTTATCCAAACATGGATTAATAGGTTCTCACATGACTATGAGGACAAACATGAGTGAAACGGTCTCAATCCAAGGGAGGAACATCAAATGGACCTAATTTGGGAACCGGAAGAGGTAAGGAGTCCGAAATGTACCTCTGTGACTCCACATTGTGGAAACTCACTTGTAGTGTATAAGATGAACTAGATGGACCCATACTTATCCAAACATGGATTAATAGGTTCTACACATGACTATGAGGACAAACATGAGTGAAACGGTCTCAATCCAAGGGAGGAACATCAAATGGACCTAATTTGGGAACCGGAAGAGGTAAGGAGTCCGAAATGTACCTCTGTGACTCCACATTGAGGAAACTCACTTGTAGTGTATAAGATGAACTAGATGGACCCATACTTATCCAAACATGGATTAATAGGTTCTACACATGACTATGAGGACAAACATGAGTGAAACGGTCTCAATCCAAGGGAGGAACATCAAATGGACCTAATTTGGGAACCGGAAGAGGTAAGGAGTCCGAAATGTACCTCTGTGACTCCACATTGAGGAAACTCACTTGTAGTGTATAAGATGAACTAGATGGACCCATACTTATCCAAACATGGATTAATAGGTTCTACACATGACTATGAGGACAAACATGAGTGAAACGGTCTCAATCCAAGGGAGGAACATCAAATGGACCTAATTTGGGAACCGGAAGAGGTAAGGAGTCCGAAATGTACCTCTGTGACTCCACATTGTGGAAACTCACTTGTAGTGTATAAGATGAACTAGATGGACCCATACTTATCCAAACATGGATTAATAGGTTCTACACATGACTATGAGGACAAACATGAGTGAAACGGTCTCAATCCAAGGGAGGAACATCAAATGGACCTAATTTGGGAACCGGAAGAGGTAAGGAGTCCGAAATGTACCTCTGTGACTCCACATTGTGGAAACTCACTTGTAGTGTATAAGATGAACTAGATGGACCCATACTTACCCAAACATGGATTAATAGGTTCTCACATGACTATGAGGACAAACATGAGTGAAACGGTCTCAATCCAAGGGAGGAACATCAAATGGACCTAATTTGGGAACCGGAAGAGGTAAGGAGTCCGAAATGTACCTCTGTGACTCCACATTGTGGAAACTCACTTGTAGTGTATAAGATGAACTAGATGGACCCATACTTATCCAAACATGGATTAATAGGTTCTACACATGACTATGAGGACAAACATGAGTGAAACGGTCTCAATCCAAGGGAGGAACATCAAATGGACCTAATTTGGGAACCGGAAGAGGTAAGGAGTCCGAAATGTACCTCTGTGACTCCACATTGGGAAACTCACTTGTAGTGTATAAGATGAACTAGATGGACCCATACTTATCCAAACATGGATTAATAGGTTCTACACATGACTATGAGGACAAACATGAGTGAAACGGTCTCAATCCAAGGGAGGAACATCAAATGGACCTAATTTGGGAACCGGAAGAGGTAAGGAGTCCGAAATGTACCTCTGTGACTCCACATTGAAACTCACTTGTAGTGTATAAGATGAACTAGATGGACCCATACTTACCCAAACATGGATTAATAGGTTCTCACATGACTATGAGGACAAACATGAGTGAAACGGTCTCAATCCAAGGGAGGAACATCAAATGGACCTAATTTGGGAACCGGAAGAGGTAAGGAGTCCGAAATGTACCTCTGTGACTCCACATTGTGGAAACTCACTTGTAGTGTATAAGATGAACTAGATGGACCCATACTTATCCAAACATGGATTAATAGGTTCTCCACATGACTATGAGGACAAACATGAGTGAAACGGTCTCAATCCAAGGGAGGAACATCAAATGGACCTAATTTGGGAACCGGAAGAGGTAAGGAGTCCGAAATGTACCTCTGTGACTCCACATTGAGGAAACTCACTTGTAGTGTATAAGATGAACTAGATGGACCCATACTTATCCAAACATGGATTAATAGGTTCTCCACATGACTATGAGGACAAACATGAGTGAAACGGTCTCAATCCAAGGGAGGAACATCAAATGGACCTAATTTGGGAACCGGAAGAGGTAAGGAGTCCGAAATGTACCTCTGTGACTCCACATTGTGGAAACTCACTTGTAGTGTATAAGATGAACTAGATGGACCCATACTTATCCAAACATGGATTAATAGGTTCTACACATGACTATGAGGACAAACATGAGTGAAACGGTCTCAATCCAAGGGAGGAACATCAAATGGACCTAATTTGGGAACCGGAAGAGGTAAGGAGTCCGAAATGTACCTCTGTGACTCCACATTGTGGAAACTCACTTGTAGTGTATAAGATGAACTAGATGGACCCATACTTATCCAAACATGGATTAATAGGTTCTCCACATGACTATGAGGACAAACATGAGTGAAACGGTCTCAATCCAAGGGAGGAACATCAAATGGACCTAATTTGGGAACCGGAAGAGGTAAGGAGTCCGAAATGTACCTCTGTGACTCCACATTGTGGAAACTCACTTGTAGTGTATAAGATGAACTAGATGGACCCATACTTATCCAAACATGGATTAATAGGTTCTACACATGACTATGAGGACAAACATGAGTGAAACGGTCTCAATCCAAGGGAGGAACATCAAATGGACCTAATTTGGGAACCGGAAGAGGTAAGGAGTCCGAAATGTACCTCTGTGACTCCACATTGTGGAAACTCACTTGTAGTGTATAAGATGAACTAGATGGACCCATACTTATCCAAACATGGATTAATAGGTTCTCACATGACTATGAGGACAAACATGAGTGAAACGGTCTCAATCCAAGGGAGGAACATCAAATGGACCTAATTTGGGAACCGGAAGAGGTAAGGAGTCCGAAATGTACCTCTGTGACTCCACATTGTGGAAACTCACTTGTAGTGTATAAGATGAACTAGATGGACCCATACTTATCCAAACATGGATTAATAGGTTCTACACATGACTATGAGGACAAACATGAGTGAAACGGTCTCAATCCAAGGGAGGAACATCAAATGGACCTAATTTGGGAACCGGAAGAGGTAAGGAGTCCGAAATGTACCTCTGTGACTCCACATTGTGGAAACTCACTTGTAGTGTATAAGATGAACTAGATGGACCCATACTTATCCAAACATGGATTAATAGGTTCTACACATGACTATGAGGACAAACATGAGTGAAACGGTCTCAATCCAAGGGAGGAACATCAAATGGACCTAATTTGGGAACCGGAAGAGGTAAGGAGTCCGAAATGTACCTCTGTGACTCCACATTGTGGAAACTCACTTGTAGTGTATAAGATGAACTAGATGGACCCATACTTATCCAAACATGGATTAATAGGTTCTACACATGACTATGAGGACAAACATGAGTGAAACGGTCTCAATCCAAGGGAGGAACATCAAATGGACCTAATTTGGGAACCGGAAGAGGTAAGGAGTCCGAAATGTACCTCTGTGACTCCACATTGAGGAAACTCACTTGTAGTGTATAAGATGAACTAGATGGACCCATACTTACCAAACATGGATTAATAGGTTCTCACATGACTATGAGGACAAACATGAGTGAAACGGTCTCAATCCAAGGGAGGAACATCAAATGGACCTAATTTGGGAACCGGAAGAGGTAAGGAGTCCGAAATGTACCTCTGTGACTCCACATTGTGGAAACTCACTTGTAGTGTATAAGATGAACTAGATGGACCCATACTTATCCAAACATGGATTAATAGGTTCTACACATGACTATGAGGACAAACATGAGTGAAACGGTCTCAATCCAAGGGAGGAACATCAAATGGACCTAATTTGGGAACCGGAAGAGGTAAGGAGTCCGAAATGTACCTCTGTGACTCCACATTGTGGAAACTCACTTGTAGTGTATAAGATGAACTAGATGGACCCATACTTATCCAAACATGGATTAATAGGTTCTACACATGACTATGAGGACAAACATGAGTGAAACGGTCTCAATCCAAGGGAGGAACATCAAATGGACCTAATTTGGGAACCGGAAGAGGTAAGGAGTCCGAAATGTACCTCTGTGACTCCACATTGTGGAAACTCACTTGTAGTGTATAAGATGAACTAGATGGACCCATACTTATCCAAACATGGATTAATAGGTTCTACACATGACTATGAGGACAAACATGAGTGAAACGGTCTCAATCCAAGGGAGGAACATCAAATGGACCTAATTTGGGAACCGGAAGAGGTAAGGAGTCCGAAATGTACCTCTGTGACTCCACATTGAGGAAACTCACTTGTAGTGTATAAGATGAACTAGATGGACCCATACTTATCCAAACATGGATTAATAGGTTCTACACATGACTATGAGGACAAACATGAGTGAAACGGTCTCAATCCAAGGGAGGAACATCAAATGGACCTAATTTGGGAACCGGAAGAGGTAAGGAGTCCGAAATGTACATCTGTGACTCCACATTGAGGAAACTCACTTGTAGTGTATAAGATGAACTAGATGGACCCATACTTATCCAAACATGGATTAATAGGTTCTCCACATGACTATGAGGACAAACATGAGTGAAACGGTCTCAATCCAAGGGAGGAACATCAAATGGACCTAATTTGGGAACCGGAAGAGGTAAGGAGTCCGAAATGTACCTCTGTGACTCCACATTGTGGAAACTCACTTGTAGTGTATAAGATGAACTAGATGGACCCATACTTATCCAAACATGGATTAATAGGTTCTCCACATGACTATGAGGACAAACATGAGTGAAACGGTCTCAATCCAAGGGAGGAACATCAAATGGACCTAATTTGGGAACCGGAAGAGGTAAGGAGTCCGAAATGTACCTCTGTGACTCCACATTGTGGAAACTCACTTGTAGTGTATAAGATGAACTAGATGGACCCATACTTATCCAAACATGGATTAATAGGTTCTCACATGACTATGAGGACAAACATGAGTGAAACGGTCTCAATCCAAGGGAGGAACATCAAATGGACCTAATTTGGGAACCGGAAGAGGTAAGGAGTCCGAAATGTACCTCTGTGACTCCAGATTGAGGAAACTCACTTGTAGTGTATAAGATGAACTAGATGGACCCATACTTATCCAAACATGGATTAATAGGTTCTACACATGACTATGAGGACAAACATGAGTGAAACGGTCTCAATCCAAGGGAGGAACATCAAATGGACCTAATTTGGGAACCGGAAGAGGTAAGGAGTCCGAAATGTACCTCTGTGACTCCATTGAGGAAACTCACTTGTAGTGTATAAGATGAACTAGATGGACCCATACTTATCCAAACATGGATTAATAGGTTCTACACATGACTATGAGGACAAACATGAGTGAAACGGTCTCAATCCAAGGGAGGAACATCAAATGGACCTAATTTGGGAACCGGAAGAGGTAAGGAGTCCGAAATGTACCTCTGTGACTCCACATTGTGGAAACTCACTTGTAGTGTATAAGATGAACTAGATGGACCCATACTTATCCAAACATGGATTAATAGGTTCTCACATGACTATGAGGACAAACATGAGTGAAACGGTCTCAATCCAAGGGAGGAACATCAAATGGACCTAATTTGGGAACCGGAAGAGGTAAGGAGTCCGAAATGTACCTCTGTGACTCCACATTGTGGAAACTCACTTGTAGTGTATAAGATGAACTAGATGGACCCATACTTATCCAAACATGGATTAATAGGTTCTCCACATGACTATGAGGACAAACATGAGTGAAACGGTCTCAATCCAAGGGAGGAACATCAAATGGACCTAATTTGGGAGCTTGCTTCAAGTTCCAGGCTTTTCAAGGCGTTGACAAGAAGAAGAACAAACAGTACTGTTTATCAGTTTGAAATTCGAATCCTTTTTGGTAAAGTTGTTACTTTTTTTCTTTGCATTTGAGTTATTTTCTCCTTATAAGTGAACAACGTTCTGTATACAATAAGTTACAAGAAAGATTGATACTTTACCAGGAACATGATCACTGAGGCAATTCAGCTTCAACTTCATTCCACAAGTCAACATTTCTACTAGCAAACTTCTCTTTAACTTGTTTAATCAGCTCTTTAGCTTCTTCAACCTTGGAGACACTTGCTAGTCCATAAACAAGCCATTTCATGAGACTAAAACTCGGAACCCAATTCTTCTCCATACTCTCCCTACAAAGGAACAAAGCAGTCTCAAAGTCTCCTCTTTTGCACAAGCAATGTATCAGAGTGAAGTAACACTCACTGTCAGGCTTGTATCCACTCCTCACCATAACCTCAAACAAATCCATCGCCATATCCAGATTCTCCTCACCGCAAAACCCATGAATCAAATGGGAATACGTCACGCAATTCGGTCTCATCCTACTAGAGACAACACCATCAAGCAACGCCATTGCTTCTGACGATCTCTTGCTCTCACACAAACATTGAATCATGATGTTGTACGTAGCAACGCCTACATGAACTCCAAACTCTCTCATCATCCTCAAAACTTTCCTGACCTCATCGTACTTCTCTTCTCTGTAGAAACCAGCAATCATTAGCCCGAAGCTAGCAGCTGTTGGCTTTACCCATTTCCTCTCCATCTCTGCGACGATGGAGTATGATGAGCTCGTTGATCCGGATTCGCAGAAGATTTTGATCATTCGATTGTACGTTTCGAGATCAGGCTCAATGCCGTACGTCTTCGGGATCTCGAGGTAGATTCGATTCGCTTCTTTGTAATCATTTGCCATTGAGCAAGCGAAGAGAAGAGCGTTTAGAGACTTCACCGTCCTTGGGATTTGGTATCGCTCGAGGTCATGGAATGTCTGTAGAGATCGATCAAGCATATTCGCTCGGCCGTAGAGGATGATGGCGCGGGCGGCGTAGCTATCGGATTTGGGATTGGGTTGGTTCTGAATGAAACCGTCGAGAAGCTGCGACACAGCGGCGAAGTGTTTCTCTCTCGCTAGTGTCACGATCGCGACGGAGAGAGCGATACGGTCGACGTGATAATCGGGGATGAGAGAAGAGGATCTGCAGATTTCGAGGATCCGATTCGGATTTTGCTCGGCTCTGAGAAGGGAGAGGACATCTCGGCTCTTCTTCTGCTTGTTAGTGAGCGAGGTCTTGGTAGATACGAAACGGAATTGAGTCACGTTCCGGAAAAGAGATTCCGATGCTCGGATGCGAAAGAGGAACGCCATTACTAGGGTTCATGATGTTTCAGAAGAAATGGAGACGACGGTGGAGAGAGAGAGAGGGGTTTAAACCGGTTGACGGTTTGATGAAATTAAAAATTAAATTTCAAGGTTTAACAAGTCGTACATCATCCTTCGATCTTTATCAATAGTCACCAATACGGACGGTTCTGATGAATTGTGAAAACAAAAAAAAAACAAAAAAAGTTAGGATCATGTTTAAACCGGGGTTTTGAACCCGACGTGAATCGAACACGCAACCTTCTGATCTGGAGTCAGACGCGCTACCATTGCGCCACGGATCCGATGAAATAATAGGTCCAAAGTGTATATTTATTCTATTGGTGTATATTTATTCTATTGTTTTATACACACCACCTTTGCAAAGGTTCTCTCTCAGTCACGGTTTTATTCCAATCAGATAGCATTTCGTTATCTTCTTCATCTCAATTTCTACGGTCAGAGATTCAGAGAGATCTTAATCTATCTATCTATCTTCTTCTTCTTCTACGAACATGATGCAGCAGCCACCACCCGGAGGTATCCTTCCGCATCACGTTCCTCCTCCGTCTGCGCAGCAGCACTACGGTTACCAGCAACCGTCTCCTTACGGAATGGCCGGAGCTCCTCCACCACATATGTGGAATCCGCAAGCCGTTGCGCCGCCATCAACTCAGCCGACGACCGCCGACGAGATCCGGACTCTCTGGATCGGAGACTTGCAGTTTTGGATGGACGAGGCTTTCCTCTACGGTTGTTTTGCTCATACCGGAGAGGTAACATTTCTCAGTGTTTGAATCTGCTCACTTCTTCGTGATTACTTCTTAAATCCTTTTTTAATACCTTAGGAGATTGAAGTTTAATTTGATAAGTTGTTTTTGTGTCATTATTTCCTCTGTTCTCATCATTGAAAGATTGGATTTTTATGGATAAAACGATCAAGCTCTCATATTTATATGAACAAAGTTTATATATTTTGTGTTCGCAGGTTGTTTCTGCTAAAGTGATCCGTAACAAGCAAACCAATCAGGTCGAAGGATACGGATTCATCGAGTTTGTATCTCACGCTGCTGCTGAGCGAGCTCTACAGACATTCAACAACACTCCAATCCCGAACATTCCTGATCAGCTCTTTAGATTGAACTGGGCCTCGTTGAGCTCCGGAGATAAACGGGACGATTCGCCGGATCACACCATATTTGTCGGTGACCTGGCTGCTGATGTTACGGATTACGTCTTGCTCGAGACGTTTAGAGCCTCTTATCCATCGGTTAAGGGCGCGAAGGTTGTGATTGACAGAGCCACCGGACGTACGAAGGGATATGGTTTTGTTAGGTTTTCTGATGAGAGTGAGCAGATTCGTGCTATGACGGAGATGAATGGTGTTCCTTGTTCTACTAGACCTATGAGGATTGGGCCTGCAGCTAGCAAGAAAGGTGTGACTGGTCAAAGAGGTATGCGTAGATATGAAGTATATGTTAATTTAGAACTGCTTTGCTCTTGCATTCCCATGATACGTTTAGATTTGTGTGATGTAGTAGCCTTTTGCACTGTATGGCCCTCAGTTTAGTCAAGATTGAGTATTTGATTGAATTTTCTGAAGCCACATCATGTATTTACCGCTCAGGCCGCAGTAAATTCTGTTAAAACCTTTTAAAAGATAGTACTCTTATAGCACAATGTTTGTTTGAAAGCAGGGGAGTCAAGAGGCTCTCTATCATCTTGAGGCCTGGAACTGATTTCAGCTGAAACGGTTATCCCCTTATTGAGTCCTCATGCTTAGGTCAGTTGTAAAGTTTCATGTGTTGTCCTTTATTAGCCCTTTCCTTTCACTTCAGCCCTTTTCCTTATCTTTTCAATACAACGTTTCTTTCAGTTCTCAATTCCTTACTTTTGCAAGTCATTTCTTATGTATATACTATTCTTTTTCATTCCACTCTACTTAAATGTTCTTATCTTTCACTTGATTTACTTATATACGTAGATCAAGTTCCCTTTCTACTGCTTCTGTGAGTCTAGGTGCTAGAAAGATTTCTTTTGACCCTGTTTATAATGGGTTTGTTGAGATGTGACAGTTTCTGGAGTGACCTACATTGCTTTGATTTTTTTTTATCCAGTAGTGGCCTTTACAATTTCTCTATACATTGTCCACAAATCGGCATTTCAATTTTGTTCCACTACCTTGTTAGCTTAGCACCTTGATATACCCTCATTGAGTAGTTGAAAACCTTGGGAGAAGATGATGCAATTGTTCATTGTCGTTTGTCTTATTGCTCATCCTCTTAGATTGTCACTCCTCAGATACTTTCTCATTGTTTACATGATTGATATATTATTGACTTCCTTGCATGTTTTGCAATTTCGTCTCCTACAGACAGAGAATACTACTGCTTCTCCTTTTGGAGTTCGGTGGGTTTGTTGTATACGTTTTAATGACTTCTTTGCATTTTGCTTTCATTTTAAGTTATTTACTGTTTTTCTTTTGTCAGCTACATTAATGCATGTGGAATTGAGAGATAGTTACCCCTTTCATAATGCTTAGCGTTTTTATTGTGTGTAAATGCAGATTCTTACCAGAGTGGTTCAGGGGTTCCAACTGATAATGATCCAAATAACACAACTGTGGGTTTTATGCTCCAATCTTGAATATCTGTGTGTCACGCTAGATTATTCTACCTTCCAAATGGGTTATTTCTGACACATTTTGAGTTTATGTGACAGGTTTTTGTTGGTGGATTAGATCCTTCTGTCACGGATGATCATCTGAAGTCTGTCTTTAGCCAATATGGTGAGATTTCGCATGTCAAGATACCTGTCGGAAAACGCTGTGGATTCGTTCAGTTTTCCGAGAAGTAAGTGCACTGCTGTTACTGCTAGAAGTCTCTTGTCAATTTGACTTTTTAATAGGCTCTTTAGAATATCAAACTCACAGTTTAATAATTATGTGTTTTTGTGACTATCTCTCGTTTTATTTCAGAAGCAGTGCAGAGGAAGCTCTTAGAATGTTGAATGGAATGCAACTGGGTGGAACAACCGTCAGGCTTTCATGGGGCCGAAGTCCTTCGTCGAAACAAGCAGCGGACCCGAGTCAGTATTATTACGGTGGGTATGGACAAGGACAGGAACATTATGGGTACTCGATGCCGCAAGATCCTAATGCATATTATGGAGGATACCCTGGCGGGTATCAGCAGACGGCACAGGCTGGCCAGCGACCACCACAGCAACCGCCACAGCAGCAACAAGTCGGGTTCAGCTACTAGTAGCTGCGGGAGTTTTCATAGCTGCACCGTTTGTTGTTTGCTCTCTCTCTCTCTCTCTCTCTCTCTCTCTCTGAGTTCTTTTGCTCAATACTGATACTAAAAGGGGTGTGAAGAGTTTGACTCTTAATAATGTTTTGCGATGCTTTTGCTTTTCTTTATTATTTTTCCTTTTTCCTTTGCAGCATGCTTTGAGGTTTGAAAGTAGACAGTGTCTGACTTAGAATAAAAATGTGAGTTTGCGATTTAAGCATTTGAATAAAAATGTTTTGATCAAAAAGCAACCAGAATTTTGATATGCAGACATGAATACAATTAGAAATACAAATAGCTGTGTTGTAAGAAGATGTGATGAATATTAGTGTCGTCTATAATTTTCTTCATGATATATCTTTCTATATCAAGTTCATAAAGAAAATTATGAAGAAATGTTACGAACCATTCGTAACAGAACAACTATGTAAGGGTATTATATATATATATATATATAGTATACCGCTGGATCGAATATATAAGACAAAGTCCGTTTGGTACAAAACTACAAACTTATTATTTTCGTGAGAAGGCGTGGTGCGTTGTGCTGGATGCACGTTTCCTTTGGATTGCGAGCCAAGAAGAACAGATAAGCACAAATTGTGCTGCACAATGCGATATGACCAATTCGACTGATTGATCTAGTCTTTCTTTAATTTGGCTATTAGTATTGTAAGTAAGGATACTTAATGTTCATTGACTTTACCTTGATGAAAGAGACAACAAGTAACTAACTTTGCCTAATTAGTTGCTGACAGCGAAAGAGAAAACGTATAAATAAATAAATATAGTCGAGGAAAATCAAAACAAAAATTTTAGCAAAACAAAATTCAAAAATATTATTTAGTTGTCGGTTGGCATCTGTGAGTATAGTTATTTCTAGTTGACTTAGATTATATACGTGAGTCTAGTTGATTTATTTTTAATGTTAGGAGACTTTTTTATTCTTATGAAAAGACTCGACAAGTTTGCTTAGTTGTTTACAGTCTATGATGATCAATGGATTAACACACCTTATAAATTATCCGTATTCAATAATTTCTCAGCTACAACCTTGGCCATGGGAAGAATTTATACGCATTTCTGGCACGCCCATGACAGCGATGAAGATACTAGCTGTAATCAAGAGAGGATCATTTGGAAAGCTAGAATAAATGAAATACATGCTTCACTGTCTCTGTTCAAGTGCGATGAGTGTGTGGAGACCATTCGGCGTGGCAGTGATCGTGGTGCCTTGGATTGCCCTTTATGCGACAAGGAGTGGCACCTTGATTGCATACCAAGCTCGCCTGAAGAAATAAACCACCCGTTCCACCCATACCATCCGCTCAAGCTTATCATCGATGGCCCACCTGATTACTCTGACGGGAAATGTGTAACCTGCCACGAGCCACTGAGGAGCTTTTTCCACCACTGTTCGATATGCGATTTCAGCCTCCATGTGAGGTGCTCCAACAACCCCCCACCGCTCATTTTGGATGCCCCGAGGTGCCACAACCATGCACTCACCCTTATGGCTAGAAACGACACCTTCACTTGCAACGCTTGTGGTACGCATGGCGAACAATGCCCTTACGTCTGCGCTCCCTGCGCTCTCATGTTCCATGGGGATTGTGTCACGCTGCCACACGTCATAAACATCAACCGCCACGACCATCGGATCTCTCACACCTATTCTCTTGGTTTCGGGGATTGGAAATGCAAGATTTGTCACCGGAAGATCGACTGGAGGTACGGCGCTTATTCTTGTTCCAAGTGTCCTGATTTTGTCGCTCACTCCAAGTGCGCGACTAGAAATGATGTGTGGGATGGGGTAGAACTCGAAGGTGTACCTGAAGAGTTTGTAGATGTCTCGCCATTCAAATTGATTGAAGACGGAGTCATTAACCATTTCTCCCACGATGAGCATAACTTAAGGCTCATGGAGGATGCTACTGATCGTGATGAAAGCATACGGTGCGAAGCTTGCACAAGCTGTATCTTTTCTGACAAGCACTACAGCTGTATGGAATGCGAATTTTTCCTTCATGAAACATGCGCTAATCTTCCTCTTCAGAAAAGACATGGGCTTTGCAGAAAGCCGCTTACTCTAGTCAGCACCGCTCGTGGTTTGTTCAAGTGTTGTGCTTGCGAAACATTATCAAATGGTTTCATCTACAAGTGTGGTGATATAACCCTAGATGTACGATGTGCGTCCATCTCATGGTATTGTGATTACGAATGTCACCCGCATACCCTCTTTCTCACTACGCTTGACAGGGACACTTGTGGGGGATGTCTTGAAACTTCTAGAAGAGTGCTGCATTGCGTTGAATGTGACTTCTCCCTGGACTTCAAGTGTGCTACTCTACCCAAAAAGATTAAGCACAGGTGCGATGACCATTTTATGTCCTTGTGTTTTGGTGAGGAGGCCAGGGAAGGTAAGTACTGGTGTGAGATTTGTGAAACCGTTTTAGATCCACAGAAATGGTTTTACTCATGCAGCGGCGATTGTGGAGTCGTTTGTCATATTCAATGTGTGCTCGGGGAGTTATGGAATGCCAAACCACAAGTCTTCAATACTAAAGTGGGGGAAAAAATAGAATTGGTTCCCAACGATGGTATGTCGCGACCAATATGTGGTTCATGCGGCTCTCGTTGCCAACAACCCCTGCTTTACAAGATTTCTAACTCTGATATGGAGGAATCCTTTTGTGACACTCAATGTCATGCAAATTATACCGATGCATTACAATTAGCGGCGGATCAAGCTTGGTTGGAAACAGTGGTGGATGATGATTAGTACGTATGGACTAGTTCCTAACGATCGTACGTCTCGACCAAAATGCATCAAGTGTGACAATCGTAGTATCCTCCCTTTTATTTACAAGATTTATTTCTTCAGAAAAAGGCAGTTTACTTTTGTTGTTCTCTGGCAAGCAAAGACCTTAGATACTTTAATTAAGATAGTGACCTTGCTGAGTAGCTTTATGTATAAAAGTTTAGCGTGGAAGAATATAAAAACCATTATTTTTATTTTTGTATGACATGATCAACTTAATTTACATACAATTTATGGGGTTTGGCCGTTTTGATGATAAAAAAAACCAAAATGATTTTGCCGAACAGCAAAATCTTATATTAGTGTTGACCATTTACAAGTTTACCACTTACTTAAACAAAGTTTGTCCGTTCAGTTTATTCCTATAAAATGGAACTAGTTTAGTACTAGTTATACCATCGAGGTGTAGAAGAGGTCCAATAAAGAATTACATATAGGTAATGGCCTTTGTATGACATATCGACTTGATTTATATCTAGATACAACTTGATTCACTTGTTGGGTTACGTAAGGAGACTTCTTCAAATATTCAAAAGAAAAGACTCTAGAGAGATCTCCACTGACATGGATAGTTAATTTTGGGGTGTACATCATGCAGATGTTTATTTATTTATATTTTGGATGCTTGTTACTAAAATAACTAACAAAATATATATTAGTAGAAAAAACAAATTGAGTAAACTTTCATTCCATAGATTCTCCTCTAAAATAGTAAAGAAATTAGTCGAATCCATTTTGAAAAAAAAAAATGAATGGAATGAGTTGAAACATTTTTATTTTTTATTCAAATGTTACAAATGAGAGGAATGTTCAATTTCACTAACTTTTAATCTTTTATCCTTACAAATGTGCTACCACTTATTTTTCATCTTGCAAGTAGGTACAAGTTCAACAGCTTGATTATTTACAGAAACAAAAATGCAATGAAGTGTTGTGTATTTTTATTCATAACATCTTTATATCGATTACCGAGAGGATACAAAAGAAGTAAGATGCACATTTTCATCTACAATTGAGATCATAAAAGTTTAGAAATAATTAAGTTTTTCACATACGTACATTGTAGTGATTAACTGCTTATGAGCCGAGGGCCCAAATATTGTGTCGCACGAACGGAAAGAAGAGTCGGACTCTTGAATGCCAAGCAACCGAGCTTAGTGGCTATTACTGAACTGTCCAACCGAAGAAAAATTGGATATTATGGCAAATCGGAGAAAATATCTAAAACGAATTAAGGATCTGTAATCTGATCAGTTTACTCTAGCAATTAAACAAATTAATTACCGTATTTAATTTGTTTTGTTTTCGATTGGTCAAGAGAACCAATACTTTCGTAAGTAAGATGAAAACGGATCAGAACATAGATCTTAAACACAACTAATCTCCAGCATTTGAACAGTTGGAGATCTCTGATTAAGTGATGAGACAAAAAAAAAATGTCTTGAGAGATCTACGTAGAGGCAGTGTGGCATTTGTCTTCGAAGTTTGAATATCTTACAAATTATGAATCTTTTGGAGTCATATATGGACTCACATAACTTAAGCTTTGAGAACTAAATTAGAAATGTCCATTGACCGGATGTCCAACCCAAAGGACACAGAACCAAAAAAAAATCTGACTAACTTATGCATGTTGCAAAAGTATTATCTTAAGTTTGAAACCAAAAATTTGTATGTTCTCCACTTTTCATATAGTTTTAAGTTTTAACCTATTTAATAACCGAGTTATATAATTTTATATTTCTTAAATTGTCTCACTAAATGAGGTAAATAGTTCAATAAATAAAGTTTTGAGAATGTCGAAACCCTATAATTTAAGAATTTGTATTGATTTATTTCAACATTGACACTAAGGTATATGCCCGATATATGATTAAGTATTCGATAATATTATTTTTTACATGTATTTTTGGGCGGCAAACTTATAAATTGAAATGTTTATAGTCTGAAAATGTTATCTTAGTTATAAGTATATATTATATACGTACATACGGCATGACCTCATTTTGCAAACTAAACAACAACAAAGATTACAGGCGTTAATTATAAAAGTGGTAGCTGGAAATTCACACCGTCTTAATATCTTAGCCTATTTTATTGTCTTAATGATTTGACTTGTATAAGTTAAATTGTATAGTTAAAGATATTTTGAAAAAAAAGTTATATAACTTGGAGTCTTGGAACAAAAATATGAGGAAAAAACACGTATACAAGTAACAAGTTAGTGCACCAGCACTGCTCAATGCAGTGACTACAAATACATTCTCATTTCAACTCCTCTCCTCATTCTGATATCTCGACTTGTCTTCACAAAAGCTCATCACCGGAAAACAGAAAAAGACGAAAATGGCCCTCTTCAAAAGGCCGTGTATGTACTCTAAGATGGACAAGGAGGACCCAGAAGAGGTGTTTCAACGACGAGCCAAGTTCTTGATTTACAAAACGCTCCAAGAAGTCGACTTAATTTCTCGGCGTTCTTCTCCTTCGTCGTCGTTTCTACGGTTGAAGCTTTTCCGTTTGAAGGTCAAGATCGGAAAAAGTTTGACTAAGCTGCGTCGCAGCGTGGTATTCGCTGTCAGATTTGGTGGAATTCGAAAGCACTCTCAAGGCGGCGTGAGAGCGTTGAACAAGCTGTTCCACGGTGGTGCAACCACCAGACTACCTAGGCCCATTTTCACTCTTGAAGTTTGATTTCTGTTTATTTACTTGTTTTGTGTTTTTTTTTTCTTGAGATTTCTGTTGATCTCTATTACAAAAAGTTTATCAAGAAATGTAATACGAAGAGATCGTGAATTTTGATTCTTTCTTAAAAGGGGAAAGAAATCTTGAGATTGTAACAGCCATTTTTATTTATATGATTATGCAAAAATAATGATAAAACACATTGCAGATCGCTCTTTATAATTTGGGGTATGGAATTTGTGATCGAACTAGTTTTACAAATTTCCAACAAAATATTTTTGTAAAAACATCTTTCAGTGAAGACATGATTACTATTAAATTAAGGAAATTATATTACTGTATCTGACCAATTTTTTGGAAAGTATATATAGTTGTTAACTTGTTATACTTCAATAGATTCTAACAAGAACAACAAAATTTAATTAAACATCTTCAATTCAGTCAACAAAATAATTTAGGTAATAAAATGAATCTGAAGGAATTGGTAAGGATTTAACTGCAAATAATTTATTTTCCTTCCCCCTTTCCCTTGCATCTTTTTTTTTTCTTAATTCCTTTTGTTACCCTTTTTCATTTTTCATTTTTTTCTCTCATCGTCTTTCGTTCACGTTGTCCTCATCCGAAGTCATCGGAGGTCCTCCTGCATCACGTTTTCGAAGTTTCGATCATCGTCAGGTCTTCTTCATCCCTTCTTCTTCTTCTTCTCTCATGATTTGATTCCTCCCAAATGTTTAAGAATTTTATAATGCGTGTCTACATATCTAAGATCTCTCGTTGAAAATTGCTTCGAAAATCTCGAACAATAGAGCAGAAATTTCTCAATACTTTTAAGTCTAA
>CACVBM020001612.1:0-28720 GCA_902728155.2 Microthlaspi erraticum
TTTTGCTTTTGTTTTTCCCTTTTGATTTAGTTTGTTTCTTAGAATCTTTTCAGGTGCATGACTAGGAAGTCTAACAAGGACAACCTAGTTGAACATCCAGAGATAGACAATCTTGAGAAGTTACTTAGCAAGCAAAGAGCCAAAGAGAGGGCCGACGAAGCAGCTCGCGCTCACGCCGCCGAAGTAGCCCGCGCTAATGAAGAAGGAAGAGATCCACCTCCTCCTCCTCCTAATCCACAAGATCCTGCTGGGGATGTGAATGTGCAATCTCAAGCAGACATTCAAACAATCGGAGACTATGACTCTGCCGATGCCTTCTTCACGGATGGAAACCCTATCCATCCACCACTTCCTGCAAGGAATGACTATGAGATCAAGCCTCAGATCATAGCATTGGTTAGACAGAACCAATTCAATGGCCTTCCAGCCGAACATCCTCTTGATCACATAGAAAACTTTGAAGAGATTTGCACCACTACTAGCTCCCCTGATTCTTTTCAAATGACTGAACTCAAGAACATGATGGCTCAAGTTCTTAAGGGACAGCTCAAGCATATCAATGCAATAGAAGGGATGAGTGATGCTAATGAAGACCCATCAAGAGAATGCATGGGAGATTTCTCTAATGAAGCCAATGAAGAAGATGTGAACTACATTGGAAACTATGGGAACAAGGGATACAATCCAAGCTATCGCCCAAACCCCAACATGTCTTATAGAAACCCCAATGTGGAGAATCCTCAAGACCAAGTGTATCCTCCAAGGTATCCACAACAACAAAGACCTCCTTACCAATCTCAAGGAAGTCAATTTCAGCCAAGGCAAGGATATGAGCAGAGATCATCATATCCGCCCAAGGAGCCATATGCTTCTTCACCAAATCAAGCTCCTCCAAACCAACAAGGTGGGAGATTTGAAGGAATCCTCCAACAGATCATGGATGGCCAGAAGAGAAACACTAAAGAGATGTATGAGAAGATGGACACTTTGTTCAGCAATCTCAACACCAAGTATGATGCTGTTGCCACTCATGTGAAGAAACTAGAGACTCAAGTCACTCAAACTATGGAAGCTGTTAAGAGACAGGAAGCTGAATCCAAGAAGTCCTTTTGCAACTCAGCCGCCATAGAAGAAAGATTTGAAGACCAAGTTCCAGAATGGATGCTTTCAAAACCTACTGTTGATTGCATGATTTGGCCTGAAGAGATTACCCAGAGAGAGAGTCCAATCGAGCTAGAAAGAGAAGACTCTTCCCAAAGATTATCCCCAAGACTGATAACTCAGGAAAGTTTGTTGTGCCTTGTATCATCAAAGGTAACATTCTTGAGCAATCTTTGTGTGACACAGGAGCCAATGTGAACATCATGTCTAAGAGGATAGCTGACAAGATAGGCCTCACCAAGATACAGCCATCATCCATCTCCATCAACTATGCTGATTCATTCTCACAAACCCCTATGGCTTTGTGCCTAATGTGATGGTGCAGATTGGAAATTGCTCTATCCCACCGATTTCCAGATTGTGGAAATGAGAGAGAGTAGCCATAGACCTCTCATATTTGGAACCCCTTTCCTGTCTACTGTGGGTGCCATATTTGATTTCCCCAATCAAAGAATCTCTTTCAACAAGGTGAACAAGGGTATGTTCTTCCCTATGTGTTCAACAAAGAACTCTTTTGTTGACATGGTCCAAGAGGAGAAAGTTACTTTGAAGCCACCCCAAGAAGGAGAAACTGAAGAACATCAAGGAAGATCCCATTCCTAAGCCCAAGCAGCTTGCCAAACAAGCAAGGAGTAAGACTAAGGCCCCTACACCAAAACCGCCCAAGGGATCAACCAAGATTGAAGATGAGGCCAAGCCAAGAAGAAGGTTAGAAAGCCTAGGTCTGGCCGCAACATGAAGCTTCTATTCCCAAAGGAGCTTATTGATGAGAATCTAGAAGGATTCAAGGAGAAAGTGACAAGAACTCTAAAGCTTTTTCCTAAGGCAGTAGTGCCAAGGGACATTCATGGAGAGATTGTCTATCCAGCTGTGAATCACCCACCAGATACTCATTGCAAGGAGAAAAGACTTGGAGGATCAAGATGCCTCTTGTCTCCATCTTCTCCTGAGCGCCAAGCCTTACAGTCAAGCTAAAGACTTAAAACAAGCGCTGCATGGGAGGCAACCCATGAGGTACTTTTACTTTTCTTTCTTTAAATTTCTTAGTTTTTGTTTTGCTTTTGTGTTTTCTTTGTTTTAAGATAGGATAGAAGGAGAAAAAGGTGTGAAAACACAATCCGCGCCAAACATTGGCCGCGGACGCGCAAAAGATTTTGGCCGAGCAAATTTCCAATCGGGCCGACCGTACGGTCGAGCCGGGAAGGAACGGCTGCTCGGCCGGACACTTGCGCGACAAAACCGTTCGCGCGGCACGCACGGGAAAGAAAGGCCGCGATCGGCCGAATTTCGTATCGGAACGGACCGACCGTGCCGGTCGATCCGGGAAACAAACGATCGGCCTCGGCCGAAATTCTCTCCATTCGCGAATTTGGCCGACCAAATCGCTCGACCGCGACAAATCCATCGGCCATCGGCCCAAAACTTTTCTCGGCCAAGGTAAGTCCCCTTTTCATTAATTCAAACCGGTTTTAACCAATCCTAAACCAACTTAAACCGGTTTTCAATCAAAATTCGAATTTGAAAAGGAAAATTAATAGGATTTAGATCTTATTTACTTCACCTTTCCCTTGAAAACAACAAGAACCTCTCTTTCTTCTCCAAAACCCTAAACTCCATTAGAGGAACTCTAAGAGTTTTGATTTCAAAACTTTTACTGTTCATAACTCTAAATTGGAATTTACTTGCTCTTGCAACCTTATTCACTTTTCAACACACAAGGTATGTCTTCTAACTCTAATCCTATGTTTATGCAAGATCGAAATTCTCAATAAGTTTCATGTTTGGTCTAAACTCTTGTCTAAACTTGAAATTACCATCCTTATAGTCTTGTAATGAACTTGCTAGGTGGAACCTAGGTGGTTTAGAGTTATTTGAAGTTTAATTTCACAATTGAATAGTTTTTCACAAAACTTATTGGGCATTCCAAACCCCTTATTCAAAGGTGAAATTGCTTGGCATACTTCAATTCATTAGTTTATCTAGTGATTACTTGGATTAGAAACTCAATTTCTCTTGATTTGCTGAAAATTTTGATTTTAAGCACCATAATCTTGGGATGAACAGTAAAATCCGAAAATTAACTTTGAAAAAGTGAAATTTCCATTTTGTCTCTTTGATTCATGATTAAGCCTTGAGTTGTTCCATTATTCCATATCATTATTACAACTCAATTAGCTTATTCTTCTTTTGCATTAATCACAAACTCATATTTCTTCCCAAGAATTTGCTCTTGTAGGTACCCAATGGCAAAGACAAAAGGAAATGAGAGTATGAAGAAGAAGAAGAACCCATTCATGGAACCACCAAAGAAACAAATCAAGCTAGGGAGTAGTAGCTCCAATGCAAGAGCAGCAATACCAATCACCACATTCCATTGATGCAATCAAGAACATGTGGAGAGTCCAAGAAGGAGAAGATGATTGGGCACTTGTAACCTTTGTTGGAGAACAAATCCAAGACCCAAGAAAGTAAGAAGGCAATGGAGAAGGTGAACATCGAACCTTGTGTGAAGATGGACACCCAAACCCTTGACCTTCTCAAGATAAGAGATGATGTCACATGGTACATAAGGAAGCTAGGCTTGAGCAAGCTCTTCAAGCTAGAGTGTAGTGAGTACTCAACTAACCAAGGAGTTCCTCTCCACAGTAGCTCTTGCCTTTCCCAACCACAATGGAGACCAACCAGCTGGTGATGGACTCCTACTCTTCAAGATAGGCGATGCCAATGGGCGCATCTCCATCTCAGCTCTATGCCAACTCTTTGGACTTCCCAATGAGACAGCACATGACTTCAAGGAGAACTCAAAGAGGAAACAAGCTGCCTTTGCTGATTGGACACACTTTGCCAATGAACCATTCTTGCCTTCAAGATCAAAGGTGTCTAGAATCACTCATCCAGCCATTCGCTATGTGCACCGCCTCATCTCCACCACTTTCCAATGCAAACAAGAAGCCAACAAGGTCACAACTGATGAGTTCTACATCCTCACCACACCATTCATCAAGCATGAGTACAAGGCCAACCTTGGACTTTTACTTGCCAAGACATTCATCAATGTGAGGAAGCTAGCTCAAGACTTGGAAGGCAACAAGAAGCTTTGTGTTCGTTTTGGGAGGCTTATCACGGCCATAGTACAACATGTGGGGATTGACATTCCCAACTATGAGCCACTACCCAAGCCAACCCCTTTGGATCTCCATGCTCTTCAGCACATCCACTTCCTAAACCGTTGGACTAAAGACCCAACTCGGTTTTGCTATGAGTTTCCAATTGGTCCAGCCAACACTTCCCTTGTCTTGCTGCCACATGAAGACATCCCAAGCCTACGCTCAGGTGTTGTCACTTTCCAGCCCAATGAGGAAGACTTCTATGTTCCATCAAGTGAGAAACCATCATTCCCCATGCTCACCTATCGCACACTTCAGCATGCAGTCAAGACTCAACGCCGCCACCAAGAACGCCATGTTCTCACTACTGGCATGGCCGCGAACCAAGCTCTAGACCGTGTAAGCAAGCTGGAGAAGATGTGGAATGCCAATCTCGCTTCATCTCACGCCTAGTTCGTGTAGTTCGCCACATTGCACCGGAGAGACTCTTTCGCCCTTCTTCCACCGCTAGAGAGCCATATGAGCCTGACCTTGGTGAGTTCTCACTAGACTCAGAGCTTGGTTCAGAAGGCGATGACCCCATAGATGAGGAAGAGAGTTCTTCTCACTGCCACACATAGTCATCTCAAGTGGTACTTAGTGCAATGGACACTTACAAATCTCCATTTTCTATCCCTATCTCATTTTAATGAATTTCTCTTTATTTTTCTTTTACTTTGAATATTACCTCTCACCTTAATGTGATTTGCTTTCACCGGGACGGTGCAAGTTAAGTCTGGGGGGAGTTTTATTGTGTTACTAATGCATTTTTCTTTCTTTTCTTATGTTTTTTCACTTTGTTTCATGTTTTTCAAAAAGTTTTATTGAGTCAAAAACCAGTCCGGAAGTTATGAACTTGCTTTGAGAATTGAGAGTGTTGTGCTAACAATCCATGACCCTAGAGCAGAAACCAGCTAAAGGCACAAGCCTAACAGAAGCTCTTACAGTGGATCGACATGCTAGCTCAGCAAAATTTCTAAGGTAACCAAGCAATCTAGAGTTAACCTCACCTTAATCAATCTTAATACTCTTGTCAAGGGGGTTGGCATACATGTCGACAGTTCCTTGCTTGATTTTCAATAAGATTTGTCTAATCTTTAAAGAGTTCTCCTCTCTCTCCCATCCCAAATGGTAAGTAATGATATATGAGAAAAAGCTCAAAGAGCACAAGGAAAACAAGTAAGCATGAGGAATGCATATGTCTGTACCTTCATGTCTTATGGAATACCTTAGTCAAACAAGGAACAAGCTAAAGACTTATCCTGTGGTTGAAAGAAGGGTCAATAGAAAAAATAAAATGATACCCTAGAAAAGTAGGGAGAAATTGACCTTTCAAAGTTCTGATGTGAGAAAGAGAGAGGAAAAGAACTCATTGCACTTAAAGACAATCTTGGAGAAGATCAAGTGGGTAAGAACAAGTTCAATTGATCGATGTCCCTTGATAAAGAACTCACGCTTTAAATTTATGCAAGAGGTTAGCAATAGAGAGTTTGGATTGCTGGATGAGACTAGTTGGGTTGGTATTGTTCGCTAAACTTGCAGGGTGTATGTGAAGCTAACCTTATGTTGTCTATGTTCTTAGTGGAATACAGGAAAGGAACCTTTCACAGGATATTCAAAAGAGCAAGGGAGTTTCCACGTTTTCAAACCTCTTTCACGGATTTAGATTCTTTTTGCTTGGGGACAAGCAAAGATCTAAGTCTGGGGGAGTTGATATACCTCTATTTTACATGCTTTTTATACTGTTTTAGTATTGTTTTCTAATGGTTTTTGGCAGGTTTTCTATCTAAAAAGGTAGTTTTACTGTGTTTATAGTGTCTAGAGTCTAAACAGGTGAAATGATGCATTTTGGAGCAAAACCATAGGATTTGCACTTCAAGCCGCTCCATGCACAAGCATCAACTTTAAGAGGGCCCAGAAAAAGATCTACTCAATGGATTTCATCAAGACCAGTTCCCTGCGTGCTCTGATTGAGTTAACTTTCCAACGCAACTGGAACGGCCTCATTTGGATGAGTAGAAAAGGAGTTATAACCAAAAGAGTGAAGACTGTCCAGACGGCTCTATCGAGAAAGCGCCCAACCGCGCAGTCCGGCTGGCCGAGGAACGAATGTTCCGCGTCGGCCAAGAATCCATCCGTCCGCTCGGCCAAAGTTCAACCGCACCGGCCGATCACGCATCACGACCCGGGAAACATGTCCCGCGGTCGGCCAAGCCACACCACTCACGCCATGCCGCGCACGACCATGCCGCGCGAGCCGGGAACAAGCCTCGCGGCCGCGCAACCTCTCGCGTACCACGGCCGATGCGCCGTCCGAGCCGGGAAGACGTCCCGCGTCCGGCCGAGAACATCGGCCAAATCTCATCCGTCCGACCCAGCGGCCGACCGACGAATCCGTCCGGCCACGACCGTTCCGACTCGACCACGACCCGATGTCCGGCCGATCGTCCCGACCGACCGTCCCAACGCCGCGGTCGACCCGAAGCCCGTTTCACATATTTTCAAGCCCGGCTTAACCCTAAGCCGCCTCTGAAGACCTAGCACTATATATATAGCTTTTTAGCCTCTTGTGAAAAGAGAGCCGCCCTTGTATTTCGATTTCCTACTCTAAGTTTTATTGCAATCATGTTTTCTTCATCTCTATGTGTGTTTGCTTTGATCATGTCTGAGTAATCCACTAGTTAGGTTGCTAGGGTTACTATCAATGAGTTGCTTGCATGATCTTTGATTTCGATGATTAGCTAGGGATTATATAGAGTCTTTGTCTCGTCTTGTGCACTTAACTAATGCTGATTGCTTTACCGCGCATCTAGTAATCCGATCTTAGGTTGATTTGAGCCTCGACAGTGTTGTATCATTCGCCGGACATATTCTTTGACAAGCTAGGTTTCTTAGACTGCGAAAGTTGATCTACTATAATCTAGTGAACTGTATCAGAACCTATTCATTCTAAAGCTTGATTTAATCACCTAGGGACATACCAAAAGTTTAGCGACTAGGTAGATTAACAAAGGAGCCGGAGCCTCGAAAGTGGAATGGTTTTATATTCGTGATCTGTGTTCTAGACGGTTCTTAATATCCCAATATCCCTAATCAATTCATCTATCATTGTTTCATTGATCATTGCTTGCTTCTCTGCGATAGCCCCTATGACCTAGCGCTTTTCCTTATTGATTTACAACCTCGTTTACTTGCTAGTTCGGTTCACCATTACAACCTCAATCATACTTTTGTTTTAGCTTGATCCAAAATCCATAGTTTCAAAGTGTACTCAATAGCCAGTCCTTGTGTTCGATACCCATACTTCCGCGATCTGTGCACTTGCAGAGGTCTAGGAGTTTGGTAAAACCTGACTCAACATCAGGGGGCCCCACCTGCCTTCGGACCTGATGTCCGGAGACTGCAAGCACAATCCTGGAAAGTCAAATGTACTACGAAACTCCAACATTTTCTGTGGCAGATTATTAGCAGTTGTTTATCGGTTGGGGCCCGGCTATGCAGTCGGGGAATGAAAGTGGACCCGCAATGTGGGCGATGTGGAATGGGAGATGAGACTATAAATCATATGCTCTTTGAGTGCCCCCCGGCTCGCCAGGCTTGGGCCCTCTCACCCATTCCAACGCCTCCTCAGGTTTTTCCTACGGACGCACTCTTTTCGAATATGGCTCACCTATTCTGAATCTCCCAGACAACGATGATATGTTTATGTATCCATGGCTACTCTGGTTCATTTGGAAAGCCCGAAATTATAAAGTTTTCTCAAATGATGATCATAGTCCGATGGACGTAATGGAATCCGCGATAACGGAAGCACGTGCATGGGCTGCGGCCCAAACGGTAGCTGCAACGGTGCACTTTGATATTTCCACACATCCCGGGCCCGTCCTGTTGGGTGAGTGGTGTCAGATTGATGGCGCATGGAAAGTGATGGAGTCTCGGGTAGGACTTGGGTGGTACAATTTTGATCCGGAATCGGGCTCAACCTTGGTTGGATCCAGTACTATAAGGCGGGGGTTATCTCCCCTACAGACGGAATTGGAGGCATTGGTTTGGGCTATGCAAGTTATGTTAGCCCATAACAAACAACGGATGAATTTCCAAACAGATTGTGCTCAGTTGGTGAAGATGGTGTCCAAACTGGCAGAGTGGTCAGCTTTTGAGATTTTGTTTGAAGAAATGGAGAAATGCAGAAGGATGTTTCAGGCGTTCCCTTACACACATCCCCAGATCACAAAACACGAAGGCAGACAAGCTAGCACGGAGTGATCGGGATCAACCTCATAATGTGTACTACATCAACTCAATTCCACCGACCTCGCTCCCCGAGCCGTTGTAGAAATTTAGGCTGTTGACAAAAAAAAAAAAAAAAAAAAAAAAAAAAAACCGTAAACACTAAAATCTAGCCTTAAACCCTTCAATCTAAACCCTAAACCCCAAATCTAAATCCTAGTTAGGGATTAGTGAACCCAAACTTACATGTTAAATTTAGAAAAAATGTAGTTTTGAAAATTTGCACCATAAAGATGTAGCTTTGAAAATGAACCCATCAATATCATGTATTTCTTCAAATTTCTCCAAAACTTTCACAATTTATTATATTATTTAAAATTAATCATAAAAATATTAAAATTAAATTACAAGACTCAAAATAACAACAATTTCCCCACTTCATAATCATTGCTTTATTGATGTTATTTTTAGTTTAAGTATTTATCCTGTATTTTTAAATTTACTATTAGCTTAAATAATTATATTTTCTATTAAATATGTGTCATTTGTATTTTAGAGTAAAAATAAACATCAAAATAATTAATTATAAATCTTAAAGTGAAATAATTTAAAATTTTAAGGACTTTTATAAAGAAAAAGTTCAACTTCAAGATATAAATGGGATGATCTCATACTTGGGGAAAAATATGACAGTTTTTATATTTTGAAGTTGGAAATAGGGTTGAAGTAAAATTGACTGCAAAATAGCAATAAATGTGAAAATTGAGCTAAGTTGGAGATGCTCTTACCAATCACACCAAAATTTATACTATTTGATGTTTCATATTTCTAACAAGTTTTATATACTTAGCTTGTATAAATAATCAAGTTCTCGATTCTTCTTGAAGAAATCGATAGATGCAAGAGGAGGTTCATCACCTTCTCCATCCATCATATACCAAGGACAAAAAAATACGAAGGCAGATAAGCTAGCACGAAGTGAACGAGATCTCCTTCACAAATGTATAGGAATAGATGTTGTTGGAAAAAAAAAGTACTCAGGTTTTTTATCATATGAATATTTAGAGTTTCTTTTGTTTCATTTATATTAGATTTCATTGTAATGTTTTGAATTATATATGATTTTTTTTAATAATACAATCAATTTTTTAGTTTTTGAAATAGCTCATTTCCATGGAATAATATTTATTTTTACAAATAAAGAAAACCTATATATATTTGTGAAATGTTTACATTTTATGTTTATACATATAGCACAATAACAAAATGAAACAAATTCTTACTTTTATAGTAAAAGTGTAAAACTATATAATATTGGGTAAAAGTAATATTTTGTTATTAATTTCATACATTAATATAAGAGAGAGATTACAATAATAAATTATACTATTGTGTCATTAAAATATTTAATTAATTATTTTATTTAAAAAATATTATACCCACACCACCTTGTAACGAACAAAAGAACTTTCACAAATAAAGGAGAAAGAACATGGAAACAGAAACCACCGGCCTTTAAGTTACACAATCATAAGAGTTTTGTGTTATATAAAATAATACCAAAATCTTGAAAATAAAACAAAAAAGGAAACTAAAACCAGAAGCAGCCAATAAATTTTTCCATGGATCGAGACAGAGGATAACTTGGAGAGAAAAAAACTATGCTTGCATCAGAAGCACATATTCATTCAGTCCCTCTTCTGCGTAGGAATTACCAACTCGCATCCCTGAGAATTAGAGATGCAAACGTTTTTAAAGAATTGAGACAGCATCAAGTTTGTACATAAGATGTAAAACAATATTTTACCTTGTTCCCATCGGCAGCTACTTCTCCATCTAAATTTTCTTTTGCGATCTCTTCGGTTGATGGAATCTCTGATTCTAGTGATTTTGTAGTAACAGCTTCTTCATCGATGTTCCTAGTCATCAGAGAAACAAAATTTATACTATACTATTGAGCTTTACCAATTAAAATATCTATTTAGGTTATGACTCACTTGTTGTCGAAAGCTTGTTTGTTCTTCTCCAAACACTCGACTAGATTTTTCTGGATGTCTGTAGTTTCATCCTCTCTCTTATTCGTTTTCCTCAGTTTCTTTGGTGAAGTTTCATCATCACCATTCTCAGAGAATAATACGGAACTTGAAGTTCTGGCTTTTGACCTCGTAATCCTTGAACGCAAAGGAATCTCTGTGGACACTGAAACAAATCCCCAAACTATTTTCATCTAAGAGAAATGCGAGATGCAGACGTACGTTCTCTACCAAAAGACATGAGTGAAGAGAATCAATCTAAACAAAAACGGTGGTTCACTTCGAAAATCCAATGCAACTAGTAATCAATCTAAAAATTCAGAATCTGAAAAATAAATCATCAAGCACGGTAATATAGCCATACTAAAATAAATCCAAGTGTATATCTAACTCTGAAGATACAACTACTAATAATTCAAGTTCCAATCAACAAAGCAAACACAAGCTCAGAAGATACAAGAGTACGAAACGGTATACCTTCATCATCAGCGGCGGATAGATCGGCAGATAGATCATCGTCATTTATAAAACTGTCATCGTAGTCGTACTCACCGACGCTACCATTGTCCATATCTGAGAAACCAATGTCTTCTCCATATGACTCCCTAATTAAGTCAAGGATACAATACAAAGCAACAATCTATGAACAAAAACAATAATCCAATAAGAACTTTAATCTTAAAACCGATAAAGAGGATACAATTCGTCATCATTTTGACTAAAATATGTGCTAGTTCCAAGGATGTAGCCACTAAGGTGAATGCTACCAGCTCCAAGCACAGAGAAGATGACATCATCAGCTTCTTCAAACACTATGTTCAACTGGCAAGACTCAATCTTTTCAGGAGACAGGCTACATAAGATGACAGGACTACAGCTCCCAACGTTACACTGAAGAACGCTTCTTCCTGCTGCATTTCCAAGCCCCAATGTCGCCTAAACCCAAAAAAAAAAAAAAAAAAAACAAACATCAGCCAAATAACAAAAAGAAAACTACGTGTAAAGTTCTAAGCTTGTTTGAACAAAGCTCAAATCAACAGAAAATATAATAAATTAACAAAACAGAGAGAATTAAGCGTTCAAGGTACGAAATTTTAGGGTAAAACTTAAGATTAGCGACCTGAGAAAGGTGAAGCCTTTGTATTCCAGTTGCTTCCGAAGCCTTCAGAGTAAAAGGCCTCCCTGATCTCACTTCAGCTCCTGCAAAACACATAAATCTCATCAACACCAAACTTTTATCGGAAACAAAAAAATAAACCATATCCATTAGTGGTGAACTCACCCCAGAACACCATTGAATTTTCGAAGAGAAAGAAAACAAAAAATCGTGGAAGCTCTTTTGGTTGCTTTCCGTCTATTAGGCGACGAGGGTTTTCGAGGGTTTTATTGGCGAGGGTTTAGGTTTAATTTTTTTTTTTTTTTGGCGCCCTCATTTATTTGGATGCTTCGACTATAGAAAAATCAATCAAAGAGATTTGAATTCGATATAGATGCTTAAAATGATTCGAAGTAGTAATAAATGACATACCAAATTATAACAAAAAAATATTTCTCGGGGAAAGTATTGATGTATACTATTTCTACATGTGGAAACCGAAAATAATCAAAATATTGAGATCGCTAAATATATACTTTCGAAAATATGGCAGATTCCGATAACAAAAATTGAATGGTTTAGATTACGAAATACGGTACCTTAGCTCCTCATGTATATTCGAAATTAAATTCCTCTAAACCTCCTAATGGACCAGTCCTTAGAACACTATAAACAGAGATAAGTTGATCACAAGAGGACATACCTCTACAGTCAGGAGCATGCTTAAAAGGATCATATCCTAAACCATGCAGGTTTTGCTTCGGGTTGAGAGCACATATCTGCAACAGAAAATGGAGAAACAAAGAATATCATTACAATCAATGTAGCTCAAGGTAATATATAAAGAACTTCTGCAGCAGATTGACATGTATATACACAGTCCTTTTCAAAATTGAGTATATTTGAGAATCAGATCTCCTCAACAGACTCCCTACATTTGGGTCCGAAAATACTCTCTTTCATTGACAAAGATAGCATCTTTAAAGGTATGCAAAGGGAAAACAATGAAAATCAATTCTGAATACAGAGCCAAGATAGATAAAGACACTATCTTAGGGCATTTAACAAAATTATGTACCTGGTGATCAACTATCCATCCATGATATATTTGAATAATGACAAGTAACTCAAATATTGCGTGAACTCAAAATCACCAATCCTGCAACCAAGTAACAGTTCATGGTTATGAATCGGAATTTTTAAAGAGTAGAAACCAGAAACAGATCAGATCACAAACGTATAAACCTTCTGAATCTAATACTGACATCAATTTAAAAAAAAAAAAAAAACTGGAATTTGAGTTTCGTGAAAGGTAACTGTCAAGTGTTTCAGGCAACTGAAAAATAAAATGTACTGATATAGTCATATAGATATATATATATATAGACCATGTACAGTGAGCTTTTAGTGTTTTTTCCCTCCTTCAGAAGAGTAAAGTAAATAAAAAAACTTGCGTTGCTTTTTGTGGTACATGCAGAAGTGAAAAAGTGTAACCATTGCCTTCAGTGCACCCGTTCTGTTAATCAATCCGGCTTATCCCGAAGTTGAAGACTTAAATGTTTATTCGTTCTATAACATATCTGATGCAAACACAGAGAGAATCATTACTTTTTTGGACTTGTGCTTGAAGGAAGTAGAAAACAGAGAACTTACCGGAACCATCCAAGACTAATTCCACAGCAAGAATAGTTGGCACTGCATCACATAGTCAAAGTTACATGTCTGACAATAGAAAACAATAAGACATGACAAACATAAGAGTAGATGAGCAAACATCGATTCATACTCTTGCCTAGGACTTGAACAAGAAGAAGGGAGAAGAGAACGAGACATGACACAACTTACCTATCAGATTATAGTACAAACCGAAACAACCAAACTGTTGCTACAACTCAAAGCTCCAAACTTTAAAATCTATTTCGCTGGAAATTATGCCATCAAATATTGCTCTTTTTACTTCACAGGTAAGTTGTTATCCAGCTCTTGAGTATCAAATCAATTTTTCCAGTTACTCCACCTCATTTTGTTATTTTCAATGTATGCAAAAGAAGTTAAACTTACACGCATGCACATAACTTTGTGCCATAAGAAATCACCGCCTTAGAGTTTATATTTATTTTCTTGATTTTGACACCCACATTAGAGAACTCTCGTATGAGGTTCTTTAGAAAAAACAAATATTGTTCTAAATTTATAGAAATGAATTGAAATAAAAATATTATTAATAAATAATCTACAATCTGAATAAGCCATACATTTTATAGTTTGAGGAAGAAGAACGATATTTTAACATTTTATACATGTAAACTATACATTTATACCAAGCTAAGCCTTTATCTATATATATAATCTGAATAAGCCATACATTATCATTGCAGCAAACTCTTCAAACAGAACAGCGAAAGCAGGAAACAAGGCAAATCTAACTTACAGGAGGAGTATAACCAGGAAGAACTTGAGAGTGTGCGTCCAAGAAATCTCCGGTTTCTACAGGACAGCTTGTCTCAGAGCAGAGGTCATGTGTCTCAGAGTGGATATGCCATCCAAAATATGAAACATCAATCACCAAATTCCCACCAGAAATCCTACGATCTTTACCAATACCACAAATCACCCCAAACACAGAAACAAATTAGTTCCCAATATAACAAACACTGATCATCATCCACATGACAGGCCTTAGCAACTTGGCGACACATATTGCAATTAAAGTTGTCATGAATACAGAGACTAGTCCATCTCTGCAATCAAGAACAGCAAGTAACATAATCTCAGAACCAATAGTGTTACAAACAGAACAAAAACAGATGGAGAAAAACAGACCTACATTACATAGTCTCCCATGAAGAGGTAGTTGGTATTAGGGGCGTTACCGCCGATTCGAAAGAGCTCGATGAGGTCATAAAACTGGCATAAATTGGGTGTAAGTGAAGGCCCTTTGAAATTGGTGTCAATGTATTTAACATTGTCAAGGGTCTCTCCTATTACTCGGTTATTGTGCTTTAGTGCAGCAACTATGGAGTTTGGCTTTAACAATCATCAGATCATGAAGCAAAATAGCAAAAGGCCCGGTGGTTGCAGAGACTTTCTGCTCGGTCACGGTTGTTCCTACACAAAGAATTTGAATCCCATTAAGTCCAAAACACGGTCCATAAGCTTTTGCACATCCATGATCAGACTCAGTTTAGGGAAAATTAACCAATGACAATTTCATAAAAAAGATTCTAGTTATTGAATCAAGCAATATACTTTACTTGGAAGAAGAACGAGAAGATCATATAGTTGTAACAAGGATAACTACGTCTACATCATCTTCAGCAATCAGCATAACAAACTCGCAAATCCTAATTTCTACCACAGAGGTGACTACTACCACTGAATCCATCTATTTCAGTCTGAATAAAGTAACCAAAACAATCAGTTCAAGTATGACAAGAAAAACCCAATTCGCATTCCATTTCCCAAAAATGAGAGAAGGATTGCGTAAATTTCGAAATTTACCAAATACCCAGATAGAGACTTACCAAAATTTCATTAAAAATAAAGCAAAAAAACAAAGAAATTAAGGCTAGACGCCTAGACCGTAGAAACACGTACCCTCGACGGAACAACAAATCATCCGGGAAGACTTGGGAGACGAGAGAGATGGAGAGAATAGTAGAGGAAGAAAGAGATGAGCTAGAGCGTTGAAGGATCGAAACTTGTCGCCGGATCGGAGCAATTTTGTCGCCGGATTGAAGAGAAAAAAAAACATTAATCGTGGCGACAAAATTCAACATATAAGTATGCTTAACTTTTATTATTATTTGTCAAAGTGTCATTATATTCATCAAGGTAAAATTACAAAGTCATCATACAATAAATCCTTCAGCCACAAAGGCGGATTCAAACGTGAAGAATAAAAAACACCATTTTCTGGCAAAGTTGAAGCTAATGCATGTGCAACAGAATGAGTGATTTACACTCATAGGCACTTATGAGTTTCATTCTTACAATAAAGGCACTTTGTGCTTCCATGGTGACTTTGGGCTAATAGAAAGACAAAAACTCTTCTCTTTACTTTTAATGTGAATTCCACCGTTTCACCTTCTTCCATATTTTACCTTTTTTTCTACAAATCAGAAACTTAAATAGCCAAAACAGAATAACCCTAAAATTTACCATCGTAATTTCTCGCCGTTCACGCTGCCGGTACCACCATCATATCCATTGTTGAGTTTTCAACCACTCTAACCAAAGATTTCTTCCGACGAGGTTTCTCTATTCGAAGGACAGCTATCCCATAGGAATCCCGTCGTCTCTTTGTGTGTTTTGAAAGAAGAGGATACAAGAAAAGCTATAGAAGGTGATTCTAATCTGTCGCTCTATTTACTATTGGAATTATCATAAGTTTAGAAGGAAAAATGGTGTAGATGTCTTTAATTTTTTTCTGGTTTCTCATAGGAATTGAAGTTTCTGTCAAAGATTCGATAATCGATAAGCTGACGGAGAAAGATGGGTGGAAAACTTATTTTAGCCACGTTCAGCTGTCCATGTAATCTTGGCCACATGTGGTTGGCCATCCGTCAGGTGCAGAATAGGATGGCAACCGTTTTTGTATGTTGTAATGGTTATCATCTGTATCCATTTATAACATGTATATTCATGACATACATTCGGATATCCACGCTTAAACCACTTGGTCAGGTTGATGGGGATAAGATTGGTGATTTAAGTGTACAGCAGTCCATGGACGAGGACCTCAAACTTTCGAAGGAATCTTGCGTGGATAAGACTTCTTGTACAGAGTCCCCGGTCCAACTAGCAGCAAAAGTGGGACTCCTTCTCTGAATTAAGCAGTTGTGCCCTCCCGTCATTTCCTTGTCCATGTGAAGCCGTTCATATGGACATCCACCCTAAGAACTGCCTTATGGGTGTTTTTACAAAAAGTAACTAATATGATGTGACATCTATATAACAAGACTCAGTTTTTTATAGTACGATGACCATCTCATAGTATAATGAAGAACAATATATCGTGGATTAAGTTTTCTTTCATCAACATTATACGTTTTATTGAACGCACAAATGCACATCGATGAAATTTTTTGTCATGGCTATGTCATTGTATTTGAAAGTTTTTATGTTGCTAGCTTTAGCTTTGGCGTTTTACATCGCTTCTCAATTTCATGTCTACTTTAACCTGTCAATACATTAATTAGTGTTTTTGGTGAGCCACCCCTCATTTTCATTTTTGTTTTCAATTTTAATTGTTTGGAATATGAACAATATTTATGAAAAACTGTTAGTTGGATTAACCGATCTCTTATGCTAGTATATTTTCACTTTTCTATCCATTGTACACCATACTTGTAAGATTAGTTATGTGTATTAACTGATGAAGCTCGTCCATATATTATCGTCCATATAAGAGCTAAATATGTACATGTTATCTTGTCCACGACTTCATATCCACAGTATTATGTCCACGACTTCATGTGGCTATTGGTCTTTCCTGTAAAGTTTGTGTGTTGAGTTTTGGATATACTGAGAACTAATTTCAGAACTATATTTACACTTTGATATGGACACATGTGTTATATCCATATGGATATTGATGTATGGACACAATCATATGGATACGGTTCTATGGAATAGTCTAGGCGATAAACAACAACTCAACAAACACTCGCTCAATTGTTAATTATCTTTGTGTCCACAAAATCATGTACACGCAAACAAGTATACACAGACATCTCACTTGTCGCAAACAAAATCATGTACACACAAAATCATTATCGGAATAGGCAAGATGTACTAAAAAATACAAAACAGTGTCTGGCTAACTTTGCATCGTGTAGGCTGATAACCTCGCCTGTCCATTCTTATGTCCATTCAATTAATTCCAAATATGTCCACGAGCTTATGAACAAGAACGTGACCATTTAAAATCAAAAACAGCCTCTCACTTCAATAATTTAAGATAACATGTGGTCGTGACAAAAAGTGCCTTATCTTGTTATCAGATGTCTGTTGCACATCCCTTCGTAAATGATCGCGTAAATACGTATGGATACTACGTATCCACGCTTGTTTGTCCACAACTGTAAATNTTCTTACAATAAAGGCACTTTGTGTTCATGGTGACTTTGGGCTAATAGAAAGACCAAAAACTCTTCTCTTTACTTTTAATGTGAATTCCACCGTTTCACCTTCTTCCACATTTTACCTTTTTTTCTACAAATCAGAAACTTAAATAGCCAAAACAGAATAACCCTAAAATTTACCGTCGTAATTTCTCGCCGTTCACGCTGCCGGTACCACCATCGTATCCATTGTTGAGTTTTCAACCACTCTAACCAAAGATTTCTTCCGACGAGGTTTCTCTATTCGAAGGACAGCTATCCCATAGGAATCCCGTCGTCTCTTTGTGTGTTTTGAAAGAAGAGGATACAAGAAAAGCTATAGAAGGTGATTCTAATCTGTCGCTCTATTTACTATTGGAATTATCATAAGTTTAGAAGGAAAAATGGTGTAGATGTCTTTAATTTTTTTCTGGTTTCTCATAGGAATTGAAGTTTCTGTCAAAGATTCGATAATCGATAAGCTGACGGAGAAAGATGGGTGGAAAACTTATTTTAGCCACGTTCAGCTGTCCATGTAATCTTGGCCACATGTGGTTGGCCATCCGTCAGGTGCAGAATAGGATGGCAACCGTTTTTGTATGTTGTAATGGTTATCATCTGTATCCATTTATAACATGTATATTCATGACATACATTCGGATATCCACGCTTAAACCACTTGGTCAGGTTGATGGGGATAAGATTGGTGATTTAAGTGTACACAGTCCATGGACGAGGACCTCAAACTTTCGAAGGAATCTTGCGTGGATAAGACTTCTTGTACAGAGTCCCCGGTCCAACTAGCAGCAAAAGTGGGACTCCTTCTCTGAATTAAGCAGTTGTGCCCTCCCGTCATTTCCTTGTCCATGTGAAGCCGTTCATATGGACATCCACCCTAAGAACTGCCTTATGGGTGTTTTTACAAAAAGTAACTAATATGATGTGACATCTATATAACAAGACTCAGTTTTTTATAGTACGATGACCATCTCATAGTATAATGAAGAACAATATATCGTGGATTAAGTTTTCTTTCATCAACATTATACGTTTTATTGAACGCACAAATGCACATCGATGAAATTTTTTGTCATGGCTATGTCATTGTATTTGAAAGTTTTTATGTTGCTAGCTTTAGCTTTGGCGTTTTACATCGCTTCTCAATTTCATGTCTACTTTAACCTGTCAATACATTAATTAGTGTTTTTGGTGAGCCACCCCTCATTTTCATTTTTGTTTTCAATTTTAATTGTTTGGAATATGAACAATATTTATGAAAAACTGTTAGTTGGATTAACCGATCTCTTATGCTAGTATATTTTCACTTTTCTATCCATTGTACACCATACTTGTAAGATTAGTTATGTGTATTAACTGATGAAGCTCGTCCATATATTATCGTCCATATAAGAGCTAAATATGTACATGTTATCTTGTCCACGACTTCATATCCACAGTATTATGTCCACGACTTCATGTGGCTATTGGTCTTTCCTGTAAAGTTTGTGTGTTGAGTTTTGGATATACTGAGAACTAATTTCAGAACTATATTTACACTTTGATATGGACACATGTGTTATATCCATATGGATATTGATGTATGGACACAATCATATGGATACGGTTCTATGGAATAGTCTAGGCGATAAACAACAACTCAACAAACACTCGTCAATTGTTAATTATCTTTGTGTCCACAAAAATTGTATAATTATCTTGTCGACAAAATCATGTCCACAAAATCATTATCGGAATAGGCAAGATGTACTAAAAAATACAAAACAGTGTCTGGCTAACTTTGCATCGTGTAGGCTGATAACCTCGCCTGTCCATTCTTATGTCCATTCAATTAATTCCAAATATGTCCACGAGCTTATGAACAAGAACGTGACCATTTAAAATCAAAAACAGCCTCTCACTTCAATAATTTAAGATAACATGTGGTCGTGACAAAAAGTGCCTTATCTTGTTATCAGATGTCTGTTGCACATCCCTTCGTAAATGATCGCGTAAATACGTATGGATACTACGTATCCACGCTTGTTTGTCCACAACTGTAAATTCATAAACAATACGCAATCTGTACTCAATGTACACTGACCCATCCCCACATTCAAATATACATGCATGTTCATTACCCTCTATCCATCCGAATTAGAGAGTCTCTGACATTCATTCTCTGTGTCTATGACTAATTGTCCATACCTTATTGTAACGTTTGCAGAGGATTGAGATCATCGATACACCGCTGGTTCGGCATGCAGAATCCCAATCCCATTTAAATCAATGAATCTGACAAAGACGAGATTGGTAGTTTTCTACACCATGAACATAAATTTTTCAAGATCTATAATTTGGAAACTAATATTCGAAAAAAACGATTGCTTAATTACAGTATTGATTTTGGAATTTGTATATTTTGTGGTAATTGTGTTGAGTATTGTCCAACAAATTGTTTGTCAATGACTGAAGAATATGAATTTTCAACTTATGATCGCCACGAATTGAATTATAATCAAATAGCTTTAGGTCGTTTACCAATGTCAGTAATTGACGATTACACCATTCGAACAATTTTGAATTCACCTCAAAAAAAAAACGGATAAACCCATCAATTTTATAAAAAAAAAAGAATTCAAAATTATTGAATTATATAAAAAATTAAATGAAAAACTTGTATATTATTTATATAAGAATATTAAGTATTAAGGCTCATTCTTTTAATATATTCGTAATTACTTTCTTGAAATAGATAGGTGGAAATACACTTGAAAATAAAAGGGGGGGGGGGGACTGTTACTAATAATTGTATCTACATCAATTCATATCCATTCGATTCTAATTTCACTCTATTAGAAACATTTTAGAAACATATTTAAAAAGAATTCCCCGGTTAAATTAATAAGGTCATGAAAAGGGTTTCTATTTTTTTCTTAATTTATAATAATATAATGGATTTGCCTGGATCAATACATGATTTTCTTTTAGTTTTTCTGGGACCCGGTCTTCTCGTAGGAGGTCTGGGAGTGGTATTACTTCCCAACCCAATATTTTCAGCCTTTTCCTTAGGATTTGTTCTTGTTTGTATATCTTTATTGTATATTCTATCAAATTCCCATTTTGTAGCTGCCGCACAACTCCTTATTTACGTAGGGGCCATAAATGTTTTAATCATATTTGCTGTGATGTTCATGAATGATTCAGAATATTCCACAGATTTTAATCCGTGGACCGTTGGGGATGGGATTACTTCATTGGTTTGTACAACTATTCTTTTTTCATTAATTTCTACTATTCTCGATACGTCTTGGTACGGGGTTATTTGGACTACAAGATTAAACCAGATTCTCGAGCAAGATTTAATAAGTAATAGTCAACAAATAGGAATTCATTTATCAACAGATTTTTTTCTTCCATTTGAACTCATTTCACTAATTCTTTTAGTTGCCTTGATAGGTGCAATTTCTGTGGCTCGTCAATAAAAAACGTTCTAATTCTAATTTAGTAAAAACAAAAAAAAACTTTTTTGTGTATGTTATGATATTTTTTTCCGTTCATTCAATTACATTTGATTGAATACTATTTCAGATTTTAACTCTCCATTTTTATATTTGATATATATTTGAAAAAATTTTCCCTAATATAGTTTTTATTCTAGTTGATTGAATCCGGTGAATTATTTTTATTATTCATATTGAAATGAATCAAAATTGATAAGGAGTTGCTGAATGATACTCGAACATGTACTTGTTTTGAGTGCCTATTTATTTTTGATTGGTCTTTATGGATTGATTACGAGTCGAAATATGGTTAGGGCTCTTATGTGTCTTGAACTTATACTCAATGCAGTTAATATGAATTTCGTAACATTTTCGGATTTTTTTGATAATTCCCAATTAAAGGGGAATATTTTCTGCATTTTTGTTATAGCAATTGCAGCCGCTGAAGCAGCTATTGGATTAGCTATAGTCTCCTCAATTTATCGTAACAGAAAATCAACTCGTATCAACCAATCGACCTTATTAAATAAGTAGCATAAATCAAAAATTATAGATGAAAATTGGCATATATATAATAGGTTTTGACTTAACTAGATTATATTTGTGAAAATCTAAGAAATTAAAGTATTTTAGCCCTTTTTTTTTATCAATTGAGCCAGAATTTATTACAAAAATTCTAGTAAAGGAAATCATTGCTTCATCTAGTATTTTAATATATCATTTTAGTTAGAAGTTTACTAGATTGAAAATTTATGACATTCAAAAAACTATAGATCCTATGTCACATTCAGTAAAAATTTATGATACCTGTATAGGATGTACTCAATGTGTCCGAGCATGCCCTACAGACGTATTAGAAATGATACCTTGGGATGGATGTAAAGCTAAGCAAATAGCTTCCGCTCCAAGAACTGAGGACTGTGTTGGTTGTAAGAGATGTGAATCCGCCTGTCCAACGGATTTTTTGAGCGTTCGAGTTTATTTATGGCATGAAACAACTCGAAGTATGGGTCTAGCTTATTGATACGTTACCGAAAACCTCATTTGAATAAATTTGGAATAAATTTTATTTTTTTTTATTGACAAGTACTCGTACTCAAAAAAGTTAAATTATATTTTTTTATTTATCTATTTTTTTGAGTACGCGTTCTTTGGACCTGGTGTATCTTGTCTTTACCACGAATGATTTTCCTTGGTTAACAATAATTGTTGTTTTTCCAATATCTGCCGGTTCATTAATGTTATTTCTCCCGCATAGGGGAAATAAAGTCAATAAGTGGTATACAATATGCATTTGTATCTTAGAACTGCTTCTAACGACCTACGCTTTTTGTTATAATTTTAAAATGGACGATCCATTAATTCAACTGTCCGAAGATTATAAATGGATCAATTTTTTTGATTTTTACTGGAGACTGGGGATAGATGGACTTTCTATCGGAACGATTTTACTGACCGGATTTATTACTACTTTAGCTACTTTAGCGGCTTTTCCCGTTACTCGGGATTCCCGATTATTCCATTTCCTGATGTTAGCAATGTACAGCGGTCAAATAGGATCATTTTCTTCTCGGGATCTTTTACTTTTTTTCATTATGTGGGAATTAGAATTAATCCCAGTTTATCTACTTTTATCCATGTGGGGTGGAAAAAAACGTCTGTATTCAGCTACAAAATTTATTTTATACACTGCAGGAAGTTCTATTTTTTTATTAATAGGCGTTTTAGGTATAAGTTTATATGGTTCGAACGAACCAACATTAAATTTAGAACTATTAGCTAATCAATCCTATCCTGTGACACTCGAAATACTATTTTATATTGGATTTCTTATTGCTTTTGCCGTCAAATCGCCGATTATCCCTTTACATACTTGGTTACCTGACACCCATGGCGAGGCACATTACAGTACCTGTATGCTTCTCGCTGGAATCTTATTAAAAATGGGAGCATATGGGTTGGTTCGAATCAATATGGAATTATTACCTCACGCCCATTCTATGTTTTCTCCTTGGTTGATGGTAGTCGGTACAATCCAAATAATTTATGCAGCTTCAACATCTCCCGGTCAACGTAATTTAAAAAAGAGAATTGCCTATTCTTCTGTATCTCATATGGGTTTTATAATTATAGGTATTGGTTCTA
This sequence comes from Microthlaspi erraticum, assembly GCA_902728155.2. Classification (NCBI taxonomy): domain Eukaryota; kingdom Viridiplantae; phylum Streptophyta; class Magnoliopsida; order Brassicales; family Brassicaceae; genus Microthlaspi; species Microthlaspi erraticum. The sequence continues at coordinate 23,416 of CACVBM020001612.1, forward strand.
TAACGGATCCTGGACTTAATGGAGCTATTTTACAAATAATCTCGCATGGATTTATTGGCGCTGCACTTTTTTTCTTGGCAGGAACGAGTTATGATAGAATTCGGCTTGTTTATCTTGATGAAATGGGTGGAATGGCCATCTCCATCCCAAAGATATTTACAATGTTCACTGTCTTATCGATGGCTTCCCTTGCATTACCGGGCATGAGTGGTTTTGTTGCAGAATTAATCGTTTTTTTTGGAATAATTACCAGTCAAAAATATTTCTTAATTTCCAAAATTTTAATTATTTTTGTAATGGCAATTGGAATGATATTAACTCCTATATATTTATTATCTATGTTACGCCAAATGTTCTATGGATACAAATTAATTAATGTAAAAAACTTTTCTTTTTTTGATTCTGGACCCCGAGAGTTATTTCTTTCAATCTCTATTCTTCTACCCATAATTGGTATTGGGCTTTATCCTGATTTTGTGCTCTCATTAGCAAGTGACAAGGTCGAATCCATTTTATCTAATTATTTTTATGGATAGTTTTAAGGAAAAAAAAAAAAGTATTAAATTGAATTGTAATCAGAAGAAGTCTTTGGCCTTTGTATTGTGAGAACCTTTTGAATCATTGTAGTACTTGATTCAAAAGGTTCTTGCTCATTTACTACTAAATCTAAATTCGACTTCTTAACTTATATGATATGAAGTTTTATAAAGAAAAGATGCTATTCTTTTTTATTTGGATTCCTTTCTTTTTTTGTTAATGTTTTTTTTATTTAATTTGATGTAAATGAACCATAACTGTGTAAACCTATTCCTAAAAGATTGACGCCAAAATAGCATATCCAAATTAAAAGAAAGCCTATCGAAGCCACAATTGCAGAATTTATACCCTTAACATTCCTATTTGTTTTAATATGTAAATAAATTGCAAATATGGTCCAAGTAATAAATGCCCAAGTTTCTTTTGGATCCCAATTCCAATATGAACCCCATGTCTCATTAGCCCATACAGCTCCTGAAAGAATGCCGACGGTCAAAAAAATAAATCCAAGACTAATAATCCGAAAACTCCAATAATCTAATTGTTCAATCAATTGATACCTATAATAATTTCTAGAAAAACTAAAATTAATGTTTGGTTGTAGTAAAATAGAATTTCTTTCGTTTATGTAGTAAAGTACATCAAAAGAAAAGAATTCATTTAATAATTTTTTTTGTTTACTATTCTTTTTCCAAAAAGTGGGTCCGACTTTGCGAAATGTAATGACTAGAAGAGCTATTGATAATAATGATCCGCATAACAGAGCGCCATAGCCTAATATCATCATACTTACGTGCATCATTAACCACTGGGACTGGAGAGCTGGTACTAATATTGCAGACTGAGGCATTTTGTTTAAAAGACTTGAAGTAGCAAAACCTTGAATAAAAAGAGCACTTGGCGCAGTTATTGCGTTTAAGTGATTTTTTTGTTTTTTCTTAAAATAGGAAACTATATGAATAATTGAAAAAGTCCACGAAAGAAAAATTAATGATTCATATAAATTACTTAATGGAAAATGTCCTGAATAAATCCAACGAGTGAATAATAATCCTGTTATACCAAAAAATGTAATTACGATTCCTTTATCTGATGAATCAAAAAATCCTATAATTTCATCTAAATTAACTAAGAAAGTTAAAAAATAAATTGTCAGTACAATTGAAACGACTGAAAAAGATATATGAGTTAATATATGCTCTAAAATTGAAAAAATCATAAAAAATTTGTTAAAAATTAATACTAGGTTTTCCCCGATTTTAGAAAAAAAAAGTCGGGTATTCATTTTATTATAAAACTTATAATATCTCTTTTATAAGATCTTATGCCGCTACTCGGACTCGAACCGAGATGCTCTAGCACTGCTTCCTAAGAGCAGCGTGTCTACCAATTTCACCATAGCGGCAACTTGTTCAAAACAATACTAACAAGTTTTTATTAAATCGTCGAGATTCAAATTTAAATAAAGAAGCCAATTCAATGGAATTGACAATGGGTTTCATGAATAAAAATTTGTTTAAATTAGGTATTTGGGATCTTAATCCAATTAAGATCTTTTTTTTTATCTTAGTTTTTTTAAATTATTTTAATTGACTTTTTGTCCTTTCGATTTTTTCTAAAATACAATGAAAGGAAAATTTCACTAAATTAAAGTAGTTGGGACTTCAACCCAAAGACAAAACTCTAAATGCTTTTTATCATTTTTTTTATTATTTATATTATAGGATTAAAAAAATGATAAAGAGCATTTATCAGTTCTATTAATAAAAAATGTTTTTTCTCAAAATGAAACCTTTTCCAAAATAGTTAGAAATTTCAAATAAAATAAGATTTGCCTAATTGCTCAAGATAAATAAAAAAAATCCTAAAAATATCTATTTTTATGCATCTTTTTTTTATACAAACATAAGATTTTTTGATCGCTTAAAAATCATATATTATTATTTATTATTATTATCTAATATTCACTTAATTGTGTATTGTGACTTATTGTAACTAGATGCTTTTATAACTTTGATTCCAAGTAAAGAATAGAAAGAATATAATAATTCATAGAAATAAAAATTCCTAAAGGGAGAAAGTGACAAATTTTTAAATTATTAAATAAATTTTAAATAAATTAATAAATTTATTAAAGAACCTATTAATTTCGCTTAAAGATCTTTTATTTCCTCGTTAAGAGGAAATACAAGATCTTTATTTATTATTGCATTAAGTTAGTGATAGGGAAAATAAGAATCCCCCCTTTGGAAATGAAAAAAAAATGTGAACCTTCCTTTTTTATCCATATATTCTTTTTTTCTCTTTTGCTTCCTATTTCTTGAATTTTATATGTATTCTAAAAAATTTGTTTTTACGTTAGGATAATTCTAATTATTCTAGTTTTTTTATTTTTTTTGTTGTACAAAAAAACTTTTTGAATTACCTGTAGAAAGTGATTTCCCTAACGAAAAAGCTTTCAACGATGTCCAATATCCCTTCCTTTTCCAAATTTTTTTACGAATACGCTTTTTAGAGATAGAAGTACGTTTTTTTGGAACTGACATTCAAAAATGAAAAAAGTTTTTCAGTGGTATAATTGGATGTCAAAGACATTTATTATTCTATTCTTTCGGACTCTAGATCGAGTTTTTTTTTCTTTCAAATTTTATTATATATTATTTTCAAAACAAAAAAACAAAAAAGACATTCCAAAGTTTTAAACTCAACTGTTTTTTACTTTTTTTTACTAAAATTTGGTTATTAATTTTTTTTATTTAATGTTTGAAATGCGTACGAAAGTGCTCAGTTAATTAATCTATACTGATAGTATTATCCAAAAAAAAAATAAAGCTTCACTTAGCTGTACTAAGATAACTAACCTAAAATATTCCAGCAATATAATTCCTTAATATTCTAACTATCGACCTCAAATAACTTTTTATATTTTTTAGCGTAAAGTTTCTCTTTATTCACTAACTTATATATCTTAATATTTAACGTATTTCTTCTTCCGCCTGTAAATCTTTTTGCCTTCTATTCTTACATATACATGTATATAATTATTTGTAATAACGGGAATACTCTATAATTCCACCCTTCTTTTCTATCTGCATTAATAATTCACATTTTTTATATATCCTTTACTCAAGTCACGTAATAAAACAAAAAGACAATTAATTTCTTTGCCCAGTACACTTACGTTACTAACTATATTTAATTCATTACTTCTCCATCTTTTTTTTTGCAATATTATACTTTCTTTTCAACGGTTTATGCAGGATTATACTAATTCGAAAAAATTTCTATTTAGGTTTGAAATCGCGTGCTTTTTTATTGTCCCCTTTGAAAAAAAAAATAGATATATACAAACCAGTGAATAAGAAATAATAAATTTAAGAATAAAATAAAAAGGGTTTTTTATTTTATGGAACATACATATCAATATTCATGGATCATCCCTTTCATTCCGCTTCCAGTACCTTTTTTACTAGGAATTGGACTTCTACTTTTTCCAACAGCAACAAAAAATTTGCGACGTATGTGGACTTTTCTGAGTATTTTTTTGTTAAGTATAGTTATGATCTTTTCACTCTATCTATCTAATCAACAAATTTTTCTAAGTTACATTCATCAAAATGTATGGTCTTGGACCATAAATAATGAATTTTCTTTTGAGTTCGGTTACTTTATGGATCCACTTACTTCTATTATGTCAATATTAATTACAACTGTTGGAATTTTGGTTCTGATTTATAGTGACAATTATATGTCTCATGATCAAGGATATCTGAGGTTTTTTGCTTATATGGGTTTTTTTAACACTTCAATGTTAGGATTAGTTACTAGTTCTAATTTGATCCAAGTTTATTTTTTTTGGGAATTAGTTGGAATGTGTTCGTATTTATTAATAGGTTTTTGGTTCACACGACCTATTGCAGCGAATGCTTGTCAAAAAGCTTTTGTAACTAATCGTGTAGGGGATTTTGGTTTATTATTAGGAATTTTAGGTCTTTATTGGATAACAGGTAGTTTCGAATTTCAGGATTTGTTCAAAATATTCAATAATTTAATTTTAAATAATAGAGTAAATCTCTTATTCCTTACTTTGTGTGCATTTCTATTATTTGTGGGTCCTATTGCTAAATCCGCACAATTTCCTCTTCATGTATGGTTACCTGATGCCATGGAGGGCCCTACTCCTATTTCGGCTCTTATACATGCTGCTACTATGGTAGCGGCGGGGATTTTTCTTGTAGCTCGTCTTCTTCCTCTTTTTATAGTTATCCCTTCTATAATGTATATAATATCTTTGATAGGTATAATAACAGTACTCTTAGGAGCCACGTTAGCTCTTGCTCAAAAAGATATTAAGAGAGGTTTAGCCTATTCTACAATGTCTCAACTGGGTTATATGATGTTAGCCCTAGGTATGGGGTCTTACCGATCCGCTTTATTTCATTTGATTACTCATGCTTATTCGAAAGCTTTGTTGTTTTTAGGATCCGGATCCATTATTCATTCAATGGAAGCTATAGTTGGATATTCTCCAGATAAAAGTCAGAATATGATTCTTATGGGCGGTTTGACAAAACATGTGCCGATTACAAAAACTGCCTTTTTAGTAGGAACACTTTCTCTTTGTGGTATTCCCCCCCTTGCTTGTTTTTGGTCTAAAGATGAAATTCTTAATGATAGTTTGTTGTTTTCCCCAATTTTTGCAATAATAGCTTGTTCAACAGCGGGATTAACCGCATTTTATATGTTTCGGATTTATTTACTTACTTTG
>CACVBM020001613.1:0-17665 GCA_902728155.2 Microthlaspi erraticum
CCCAAACATGGATTAATACTACTACATGACTATGAGGACAAACATGAGTGAAACGGTCTCAATCCAAGGGAGGAACATCAAATGGACCTAATTTGGGAACCGGAAGAGGTAAGGAGTCCGAAATGTACCTCTGTGACTCCACATTGTGGAAACTCACTTGTAGTGTATAAGATGAACTAGATGGACCCATACTTACCCAAACATGGATTAATAGGTTCTACACATGACTATGAGGACAAACATGAGTGAAACGGTCTCAATCCAAGGGAGGAACATCAAATGGACCTAATTTGGGAACCGGAAGAGGTAAGGAGTCCGAAATGTACCTCTGTGACTCCACATTGTGGAAACTCACTTGTAGTGTATAAGATGAACTAGATGGACCCATACTTACCCAAACATGGATTAATAGGTTCTACACATGACTATGAGGACAAACATGAGTGAAACGGTCTCAATCCAAGGGAGGAACATCAAATGGACCTAATTTGGGAACCGGAAGAGGTAAGGAGTCCGAAATGTACCTCTGTGACTCCACATTGTGGAAACTCACTTGTAGTGTATAAGATGAACTAGATGGACCCATACTTACCCAAACATGGATTAATAGGTTCTACACATGACTATGAGGACAAACATGAGTGAAACGGTCTCAATCCAAGGGAGGAACATCAAATGGACCTAATTTGGGAACCGGAAGAGGTAAGGAGTCCGAAATGTACCTCTGTGACTCCACATTGTGGAAACTCACTTGTAGTGTATAAGATGAACTAGATGGACCCATACTTACCCAAACATGGATTAATAGGTTCTACACATGACTATGAGGACAAACATGAGTGAAACGGTCTCAATCCAAGGGAGGAACATCAAATGGACCTAATTTGGGAACCGGAAGAGGTAAGGAGTCCGAAATGTACCTCTGTGACTCCACATTGTGGAAACTCACTTGTAGTGTATAAGATGAACTAGATGGACCCATACTTACCCAAACATGGATTAATAGGTTCTACACATGACTATGAGGACAAACATGAGTGAAACGGTCTCAATCCAAGGGAGGAACATCAAATGGACCTAATTTGGGAACCGGAAGAGGTAAGGAGTCCGAAATGTACCTCTGTGACTCCACATTGTGGAAACTCACTTGTAGTGTATAAGATGAACTAGATGGACCCATACTTACCCAAACATGGATTAATAGGTTCTACACATGACTATGAGGACAAACATGAGTGAAACGGTCTCAATCCAAGGGAGGAACATCAAATGGACCTAATTTGGGAACCGGAAGAGGTAAGGAGTCCGAAATGTACCTCTGTGACTCCACATTGTGGAAACTCACTTGTAGTGTATAAGATGAACTAGATGGACCCATACTTACCCAAACATGGATTAATAGGTTCTACACATGACTATGAGGACAAACATGAGTGAAACGGTCTCAATCCAAGGGAGGAACATCAAATGGACCTAATTTGGGAACCGGAAGAGGTAAGGAGTCCGAAATGTACCTCTGTGACTCCACATTGTGGAAACTCACTTGTAGTGTATAAGATGAACTAGATGGACCCATACTTATCCCAAACATGGATTAATAGGTTCTACACATGACTATGAGGACAAACATGAGTGAAACGGTCTCAATCCAAGGGAGGAACATCAAATGGACCTAATTTGGGAACCGGAAGAGGTAAGGAGTCCGAAATGTACCTCTGTGACTCCACATTGTGGAAACTCACTTGTAGTGTATAAGATGAACTAGATGGACCCATACTTACCCAAACATGGATTAATAGGTTCTACACATGACTATGAGGACAAACATGAGTGAAACGGTCTCAATCCAAGGGAGGAACATCAAATGGACCTAATTTGGGAACCGGAAGAGGTAAGGAGTCCGAAATGTACCTCTGTGACTCCACATTGTGGAAACTCACTTGTAGTGTATAAGATGAACTAGATGGACCCATACTTAACCCAAACATGGATTAATAGGTTCTACACATGACTATGAGGACAAACATGAGTGAAACGGTCTCAATCCAAGGGAGGAACATCAAATGGACCTAATTTGGGAACCGGAAGAGGTAAGGAGTCCGAAATGTACCTCTGTGACTCCACATTGTGGAAACTCACTTGTAGTGTATAAGATGAACTAGATGGACCCATACTACCCAAACATGGATTAATAGGTTCTACACATGACTATGAGGACAAACATGAGTGAAACGGTCTCAATCCAAGGGAGGAACATCAAATGGACCTAATTTGGGAACCGGAAGAGGTAAGGAGTCCGAAATGTACCTCTGTGACTCCACATTGTGGAAACTCACTTGTAGTGTATAAGATGAACTAGATGGACCCATACTTACCCAAACATGGATTAATAGGTTCTACACATGACTATGAGGACAAACATGAGTGAAACGGTCTCAATCCAAGGGAGGAACATCAAATGGACCTAATTTGGGAACCGGAAGAGGTAAGGAGTCCGAAATGTACCTCTGTGACTCCACATTGTGGAAACTCACTTGTAGTGTATAAGATGAACTAGATGGACCCATACTTACCCAAACATGGATTAATAGGTTCTACACATGACTATGAGGACAAACATGAGTGAAACGGTCTCAATCCAAGGGAGGAACATCAAATGGACCTAATTTGGGAACCGGAAGAGGTAAGGAGTCCGAAATGTACCTCTGTGACTCCACATTGTGGAAACTCACTTGTAGTGTATAAGATGAACTAGATGGACCCATACTTATCCCAAACATGGATTAATAGGTTCTACACATGACTATGAGGACAAACATGAGTGAAACGGTCTCAATCCAAGGGAGGAACATCAAATGGACCTAATTTGGGAACCGGAAGAGGTAAGGAGTCCGAAATGTACCTCTGTGACTCCACATTGTGGAAACTCACTTGTAGTGTATAAGATGAACTAGATGGACCCATACTTAACCCAAACATGGATTAATAGGTTCTACACATGACTATGAGGACAAACATGAGTGAAACGGTCTCAATCCAAGGGAGGAACATCAAATGGACCTAATTTGGGAACCGGAAGAGGTAAGGAGTCCGAAATGTACCTCTGTGACTCCACATTGTGGAAACTCACTTGTAGTGTATAAGATGAACTAGATGGACCCATACTTATCCCAAACATGGATTAATAGGTTCTACACATGACTATGAGGACAAACATGAGTGAAACGGTCTCAATCCAAGGGAGGAACATCAAATGGACCTAATTTGGGAACCGGAAGAGGTAAGGAGTCCGAAATGTACCTCTGTGACTCCACATTGTGGAAACTCACTTGTAGTGTATAAGATGAACTAGATGGACCCATACTTACCCAAACATGGATTAATAGGTTCTACACATGACTATGAGGACAAACATGAGTGAAACGGTCTCAATCCAAGGGAGGAACATCAAATGGACCTAATTTGGGAACCGGAAGAGGTAAGGAGTCCGAAATGTACCTCTGTGACTCCACATTGTGGAAACTCACTTGTAGTGTATAAGATGAACTAGATGGACCCATACTTACCCAAACATGGATTAATAGGTTCTACACATGACTATGAGGACAAACATGAGTGAAACGGTCTCAATCCAAGGGAGGAACATCAAATGGACCTAATTTGGGAACCGGAAGAGGTAAGGAGTCCGAAATGTACCTCTGTGACTCCACATTGTGGAAACTCACTTGTAGTGTATAAGATGAACTAGATGGACCCATACTTATCCCAAACATGGATTAATAGGTTCTACACATGACTATGAGGACAAACATGAGTGAAACGGTCTCAATCCAAGGGAGGAACATCAAATGGACCTAATTTGGGAACCGGAAGAGGTAAGGAGTCCGAAATGTACCTCTGTGACTCCACATTGTGGAAACTCACTTGTAGTGTATAAGATGAACTAGATGGACCCATACTTACCCAAACATGGATTAATAGGTTCTACACATGACTATGAGGACAAACATGAGTGAAACGGTCTCAATCCAAGGGAGGAACATCAAATGGACCTAATTTGGGAACCGGAAGAGGTAAGGAGTCCGAAATGTACCTCTGTGACTCCACATTGTGGAAACTCACTTGTAGTGTATAAGATGAACTAGATGGACCCATACTTACCCAAACATGGATTAATAGGTTCTACACATGACTATGAGGACAAACATGAGTGAAACGGTCTCAATCCAAGGGAGGAACATCAAATGGACCTAATTTGGGAACCGGAAGAGGTAAGGAGTCCGAAATGTACCTCTGTGACTCCACATTGTGGAAACTCACTTGTAGTGTATAAGATGAACTAGATGGACCCATACTTACCCAAACATGGATTAATAGGTTCTACACATGACTATGAGGACAAACATGAGTGAAACGGTCTCAATCCAAGGGAGGAACATCAAATGGACCTAATTTGGGAACCGGAAGAGGTAAGGAGTCCGAAATGTACCTCTGTGACTCCACATTGTGGAAACTCACTTGTAGTGTATAAGATGAACTAGATGGACCCATACTTACCCAAACATGGATTAATAGGTTCTACACATGACTATGAGGACAAACATGAGTGAAACGGTCTCAATCCAAGGGAGGAACATCAAATGGACCTAATTTGGGAACCGGAAGAGGTAAGGAGTCCGAAATGTACCTCTGTGACTCCACATTGTGGAAACTCACTTGTAGTGTATAAGATGAACTAGATGGACCCATACTTACCCAAACATGGATTAATAGGTTCTACACATGACTATGAGGACAAACATGAGTGAAACGGTCTCAATCCAAGGGAGGAACATCAAATGGACCTAATTTGGGAACCGGAAGAGGTAAGGAGTCCGAAATGTACCTCTGTGACTCCACATTGTGGAAACTCACTTGTAGTGTATAAGATGAACTAGATGGACCCATACTTACCCAAACATGGATTAATAGGTTCTACACATGACTATGAGGACAAACATGAGTGAAACGGTCTCAATCCAAGGGAGGAACATCAAATGGACCTAATTTGGGAACCGGAAGAGGTAAGGAGTCCGAAATGTACCTCTGTGACTCCACATTGTGGAAACTCACTTGTAGTGTATAAGATGAACTAGATGGACCCATACTTAACCCAAACATGGATTAATAGGTTCTACACATGACTATGAGGACAAACATGAGTGAAACGGTCTCAATCCAAGGGAGGAACATCAAATGGACCTAATTTGGGAACCGGAAGAGGTAAGGAGTCCGAAATGTACCTCTGTGACTCCACATTGTGGAAACTCACTTGTAGTGTATAAGATGAACTAGATGGACCCATACTTATCCAAACATGGATTAATAGGTTCTACACATGACTATGAGGACAAACATGAGTGAAACGGTCTCAATCCAAGGGAGGAACATCAAATGGACCTAATTTGGGAACCGGAAGAGGTAAGGAGTCCGAAATGTACCTCTGTGACTCCACATTGTGGAAACTCACTTGTAGTGTATAAGATGAACTAGATGGACCCATACTTACCCAAACATGGATTAATAGGTTCTACACATGACTATGAGGACAAACATGAGTGAAACGGTCTCAATCCAAGGGAGGAACATCAAATGGACCTAATTTGGGAACCGGAAGAGGTAAGGAGTCCGAAATGTACCTCTGTGACTCCACATTGTGGAAACTCACTTGTAGTGTATAAGATGAACTAGATGGACCCATACTTACCCAAACATGGATTAATAGGTTCTACACATGACTATGAGGACAAACATGAGTGAAACGGTCTCAATCCAAGGGAGGAACATCAAATGGACCTAATTTGGGAACCGGAAGAGGTAAGGAGTCCGAAATGTACCTCTGTGACTCCACATTGTGGAAACTCACTTGTAGTGTATAAGATGAACTAGATGGACCCATACTTACCCAAACATGGATTAATAGGTTCTACACATGACTATGAGGACAAACATGAGTGAAACGGTCTCAATCCAAGGGAGGAACATCAAATGGACCTAATTTGGGAACCGGAAGAGGTAAGGAGTCCGAAATGTACCTCTGTGACTCCACATTGTGGAAACTCACTTGTAGTGTATAAGATGAACTAGATGGACCCATACTTACCCAAACATGGATTAATAGGTTCTACACATGACTATGAGGACAAACATGAGTGAAACGGTCTCAATCCAAGGGAGGAACATCAAATGGACCTAATTTGGGAACCGGAAGAGGTAAGGAGTCCGAAATGTACCTCTGTGACTCCACATTGTGGAAACTCACTTGTAGTGTATAAGATGAACTAGATGGACCCATACTCCCAAACATGGATTAATAGGTTCTACACATGACTATGAGGACAAACATGAGTGAAACGGTCTCAATCCAAGGGAGGAACATCAAATGGACCTAATTTGGGAACCGGAAGAGGTAAGGAGTCCGAAATGTACCTCTGTGACTCCACATTGTGGAAACTCACTTGTAGTGTATAAGATGAACTAGATGGACCCATACTTACCCAAACATGGATTAATAGGTTCTACACATGACTATGAGGACAAACATGAGTGAAACGGTCTCAATCCAAGGGAGGAACATCAAATGGACCTAATTTGGGAACCGGAAGAGGTAAGGAGTCCGAAATGTACCTCTGTGACTCCACATTGTGGAAACTCACTTGTAGTGTATAAGATGAACTAGATGGACCCATACTTACCCAAACATGGATTAATAGGTTCTACACATGACTATGAGGACAAACATGAGTGAAACGGTCTCAATCCAAGGGAGGAACATCAAATGGACCTAATTTGGGAACCGGAAGAGGTAAGGAGTCCGAAATGTACCTCTGTGACTCCACATTGTGGAAACTCACTTGTAGTGTATAAGATGAACTAGATGGACCCATACTTACCCAAACATGGATTAATAGGTTCTACACATGACTATGAGGACAAACATGAGTGAAACGGTCTCAATCCAAGGGAGGAACATCAAATGGACCTAATTTGGGAACCGGAAGAGGTAAGGAGTCCGAAATGTACCTCTGTGACTCCACATTGTGGAAACTCACTTGTAGTGTATAAGATGAACTAGATGGACCCATACTTATCCCAAACATGGATTAATAGGTTCTACACATGACTATGAGGACAAACATGAGTGAAACGGTCTCAATCCAAGGGAGGAACATCAAATGGACCTAATTTGGGAACCGGAAGAGGTAAGGAGTCCGAAATGTACCTCTGTGACTCCACATTGTGGAAACTCACTTGTAGTGTATAAGATGAACTAGATGGACCCATACTTACCCAAACATGGATTAATAGGTTCTACACATGACTATGAGGACAAACATGAGTGAAACGGTCTCAATCCAAGGGAGGAACATCAAATGGACCTAATTTGGGAACCGGAAGAGGTAAGGAGTCCGAAATGTACCTCTGTGACTCCACATTGTGGAAACTCACTTGTAGTGTATAAGATGAACTAGATGGACCCATACTTATCCCAAACATGGATTAATAGGTTCTACACATGACTATGAGGACAAACATGAGTGAAACGGTCTCAATCCAAGGGAGGAACATCAAATGGACCTAATTTGGGAACCGGAAGAGGTAAGGAGTCCGAAATGTACCTCTGTGACTCCACATTGTGGAAACTCACTTGTAGTGTATAAGATGAACTAGATGGACCCATACTTAACCCAAACATGGATTAATAGGTTCTACACATGACTATGAGGACAAACATGAGTGAAACGGTCTCAATCCAAGGGAGGAACATCAAATGGACCTAATTTGGGAACCGGAAGAGGTAAGGAGTCCGAAATGTACCTCTGTGACTCCACATTGTGGAAACTCACTTGTAGTGTATAAGATGAACTAGATGGACCCATACTTACCCAAACATGGATTAATAGGTTCTACACATGACTATGAGGACAAACATGAGTGAAACGGTCTCAATCCAAGGGAGGAACATCAAATGGACCTAATTTGGGAACCGGAAGAGGTAAGGAGTCCGAAATGTACCTCTGTGACTCCACATTGTGGAAACTCACTTGTAGTGTATAAGATGAACTAGATGGACCCATACTTAACCCAAACATGGATTAATAGGTTCTACACATGACTATGAGGACAAACATGAGTGAAACGGTCTCAATCCAAGGGAGGAACATCAAATGGACCTAATTTGGGAACCGGAAGAGGTAAGGAGTCCGAAATGTACCTCTGTGACTCCACATTGTGGAAACTCACTTGTAGTGTATAAGATGAACTAGATGGACCCATACTTACCCAAACATGGATTAATAGGTTCTACACATGACTATGAGGACAAACATGAGTGAAACGGTCTCAATCCAAGGGAGGAACATCAAATGGACCTAATTTGGGAACCGGAAGAGGTAAGGAGTCCGAAATGTACCTCTGTGACTCCACATTGTGGAAACTCACTTGTAGTGTATAAGATGAACTAGATGGACCCATACTTATCCCAAACATGGATTAATAGGTTCTACACATGACTATGAGGACAAACATGAGTGAAACGGTCTCAATCCAAGGGAGGAACATCAAATGGACCTAATTTGGGAACCGGAAGAGGTAAGGAGTCCGAAATGTACCTCTGTGACTCCACATTGTGGAAACTCACTTGTAGTGTATAAGATGAACTAGATGGACCCATACTTATCCCAAACATGGATTAATAGGTTCTACACATGACTATGAGGACAAACATGAGTGAAACGGTCTCAATCCAAGGGAGGAACATCAAATGGACCTAATTTGGGAACCGGAAGAGGTAAGGAGTCCGAAATGTACCTCTGTGACTCCACATTGTGGAAACTCACTTGTAGTGTATAAGATGAACTAGATGGACCCATACTTACCCAAACATGGATTAATAGGTTCTACACATGACTATGAGGACAAACATGAGTGAAACGGTCTCAATCCAAGGGAGGAACATCAAATGGACCTAATTTGGGAACCGGAAGAGGTAAGGAGTCCGAAATGTACCTCTGTGACTCCACATTGTGGAAACTCACTTGTAGTGTATAAGATGAACTAGATGGACCCATACTTATCCCAAACATGGATTAATAGGTTCTACACATGACTATGAGGACAAACATGAGTGAAACGGTCTCAATCCAAGGGAGGAACATCAAATGGACCTAATTTGGGAACCGGAAGAGGTAAGGAGTCCGAAATGTACCTCTGTGACTCCACATTGTGGAAACTCACTTGTAGTGTATAAGATGAACTAGATGGACCCATACTTACCCAAACATGGATTAATAGGTTCTACACATGACTATGAGGACAAACATGAGTGAAACGGTCTCAATCCAAGGGAGGAACATCAAATGGACCTAATTTGGGAACCGGAAGAGGTAAGGAGTCCGAAATGTACCTCTGTGACTCCACATTGTGGAAACTCACTTGTAGTGTATAAGATGAACTAGATGGACCCATACTTAACCCAAACATGGATTAATAGGTTCTACACATGACTATGAGGACAAACATGAGTGAAACGGTCTCAATCCAAGGGAGGAACATCAAATGGACCTAATTTGGGAACCGGAAGAGGTAAGGAGTCCGAAATGTACCTCTGTGACTCCACATTGTGGAAACTCACTTGTAGTGTATAAGATGAACTAGATGGACCCATACTTACCCAAACATGGATTAATAGGTTCTACACATGACTATGAGGACAAACATGAGTGAAACGGTCTCAATCCAAGGGAGGAACATCAAATGGACCTAATTTGGGAACCGGAAGAGGTAAGGAGTCCGAAATGTACCTCTGTGACTCCACATTGTGGAAACTCACTTGTAGTGTATAAGATGAACTAGATGGACCCATACTTACCCAAACATGGATTAATAGGTTCTACACATGACTATGAGGACAAACATGAGTGAAACGGTCTCAATCCAAGGGAGGAACATCAAATGGACCTAATTTGGGAACCGGAAGAGGTAAGGAGTCCGAAATGTACCTCTGTGACTCCACATTGTGGAAACTCACTTGTAGTGTATAAGATGAACTAGATGGACCCATACTTATCCCAAACATGGATTAATAGGTTCTACACATGACTATGAGGACAAACATGAGTGAAACGGTCTCAATCCAAGGGAGGAACATCAAATGGACCTAATTTGGGAACCGGAAGAGGTAAGGAGTCCGAAATGTACCTCTGTGACTCCACATTGTGGAAACTCACTTGTAGTGTATAAGATGAACTAGATGGACCCATACTTATCCCAAACATGGATTAATAGGTTCTACACATGACTATGAGGACAAACATGAGTGAAACGGTCTCAATCCAAGGGAGGAACATCAAATGGACCTAATTTGGGAACCGGAAGAGGTAAGGAGTCCGAAATGTACCTCTGTGACTCCACATTGTGGAAACTCACTTGTAGTGTATAAGATGAACTAGATGGACCCATACTTACCCAAACATGGATTAATAGGTTCTACACATGACTATGAGGACAAACATGAGTGAAACGGTCTCAATCCAAGGGAGGAACATCAAATGGACCTAATTTGGGAACCGGAAGAGGTAAGGAGTCCGAAATGTACCTCTGTGACTCCACATTGTGGAAACTCACTTGTAGTGTATAAGATGAACTAGATGGACCCATACTTATCCAAACATGGATTAATAGGTTCTACACATGACTATGAGGACAAACATGAGTGAAACGGTCTCAATCCAAGGGAGGAACATCAAATGGACCTAATTTGGGAACCGGAAGAGGTAAGGAGTCCGAAATGTACCTCTGTGACTCCACATTGTGGAAACTCACTTGTAGTGTATAAGATGAACTAGATGGACCCATACTTACCCAAACATGGATTAATAGGTTCTACACATGACTATGAGGACAAACATGAGTGAAACGGTCTCAATCCAAGGGAGGAACATCAAATGGACCTAATTTGGGAACCGGAAGAGGTAAGGAGTCCGAAATGTACCTCTGTGACTCCACATTGTGGAAACTCACTTGTAGTGTATAAGATGAACTAGATGGACCCATACTTATCCCAAACATGGATTAATAGGTTCTACACATGACTATGAGGACAAACATGAGTGAAACGGTCTCAATCCAAGGGAGGAACATCAAATGGACCTAATTTGGGAACCGGAAGAGGTAAGGAGTCCGAAATGTACCTCTGTGACTCCACATTGTGGAAACTCACTTGTAGTGTATAAGATGAACTAGATGGACCCATACTTATCCCAAACATGGATTAATAGGTTCTACACATGACTATGAGGACAAACATGAGTGAAACGGTCTCAATCCAAGGGAGGAACATCAAATGGACCTAATTTGGGAACCGGAAGAGGTAAGGAGTCCGAAATGTACCTCTGTGACTCCACATTGTGGAAACTCACTTGTAGTGTATAAGATGAACTAGATGGACCCATACTTATCCCAAACATGGATTAATAGGTTCTACACATGACTATGAGGACAAACATGAGTGAAACGGTCTCAATCCAAGGGAGGAACATCAAATGGACCTAATTTGGGAACCGGAAGAGGTAAGGAGTCCGAAATGTACCTCTGTGACTCCACATTGTGGAAACTCACTTGTAGTGTATAAGATGAACTAGATGGACCCATACTTATCCCAAACATGGATTAATAGGTTCTACACATGACTATGAGGACAAACATGAGTGAAACGGTCTCAATCCAAGGGAGGAACATCAAATGGACCTAATTTGGGAACCGGAAGAGGTAAGGAGTCCGAAATGTACCTCTGTGACTCCACATTGTGGAAACTCACTTGTAGTGTATAAGATGAACTAGATGGACCCATACTTACCCAAACATGGATTAATAGGTTCTACACATGACTATGAGGACAAACATGAGTGAAACGGTCTCAATCCAAGGGAGGAACATCAAATGGACCTAATTTGGGAACCGGAAGAGGTAAGGAGTCCGAAATGTACCTCTGTGACTCCACATTGTGGAAACTCACTTGTAGTGTATAAGATGAACTAGATGGACCCATACTTATCCCAAACATGGATTAATAGGTTCTACACATGACTATGAGGACAAACATGAGTGAAACGGTCTCAATCCAAGGGAGGAACATCAAATGGACCTAATTTGGGAACCGGAAGAGGTAAGGAGTCCGAAATGTACCTCTGTGACTCCACATTGTGGAAACTCACTTGTAGTGTATAAGATGAACTAGATGGACCCATACTTACCCAAACATGGATTAATAGGTTCTACACATGACTATGAGGACAAACATGAGTGAAACGGTCTCAATCCAAGGGAGGAACATCAAATGGACCTAATTTGGGAACCGGAAGAGGTAAGGAGTCCGAAATGTACCTCTGTGACTCCACATTGTGGAAACTCACTTGTAGTGTATAAGATGAACTAGATGGACCCATACTTATCCCAAACATGGATTAATAGGTTCTACACATGACTATGAGGACAAACATGAGTGAAACGGTCTCAATCCAAGGGAGGAACATCAAATGGACCTAATTTGGGAACCGGAAGAGGTAAGGAGTCCGAAATGTACCTCTGTGACTCCACATTGTGGAAACTCACTTGTAGTGTATAAGATGAACTAGATGGACCCATACTTAACCCAAACATGGATTAATAGGTTCTACACATGACTATGAGGACAAACATGAGTGAAACGGTCTCAATCCAAGGGAGGAACATCAAATGGACCTAATTTGGGAACCGGAAGAGGTAAGGAGTCCGAAATGTACCTCTGTGACTCCACATTGTGGAAACTCACTTGTAGTGTATAAGATGAACTAGATGGACCCATACTTATCCCAAACATGGATTAATAGGTTCTACACATGACTATGAGGACAAACATGAGTGAAACGGTCTCAATCCAAGGGAGGAACATCAAATGGACCTAATTTGGGAACCGGAAGAGGTAAGGAGTCCGAAATGTACCTCTGTGACTCCACATTGTGGAAACTCACTTGTAGTGTATAAGATGAACTAGATGGACCCATACTTATCCAAACATGGATTAATAGGTTCTACACATGACTATGAGGACAAACATGAGTGAAACGGTCTCAATCCAAGGGAGGAACATCAAATGGACCTAATTTGGGAACCGGAAGAGGTAAGGAGTCCGAAATGTACCTCTGTGACTCCACATTGTGGAAACTCACTTGTAGTGTATAAGATGAACTAGATGGACCCATACTTATCCAAACATGGATTAATAGGTTCTACACATGACTATGAGGACAAACATGAGTGAAACGGTCTCAATCCAAGGGAGGAACATCAAATGGACCTAATTTGGGAACCGGAAGAGGTAAGGAGTCCGAAATGTACCTCTGTGACTCCACATTGTGGAAACTCACTTGTAGTGTATAAGATGAACTAGATGGACCCATACTTATCCCAAACATGGATTAATAGGTTCTACACATGACTATGAGGACAAACATGAGTGAAACGGTCTCAATCCAAGGGAGGAACATCAAATGGACCTAATTTGGGAACCGGAAGAGGTAAGGAGTCCGAAATGTACCTCTGTGACTCCACATTGTGGAAACTCACTTGTAGTGTATAAGATGAACTAGATGGACCCATACTTATCCCAAACATGGATTAATAGGTTCTACACATGACTATGAGGACAAACATGAGTGAAACGGTCTCAATCCAAGGGAGGAACATCAAATGGACCTAATTTGGGAACCGGAAGAGGTAAGGAGTCCGAAATGTACCTCTGTGACTCCACATTGTGGAAACTCACTTGTAGTGTATAAGATGAACTAGATGGACCCATACTTATCCAAACATGGATTAATAGGTTCTACACATGACTATGAGGACAAACATGAGTGAAACGGTCTCAATCCAAGGGAGGAACATCAAATGGACCTAATTTGGGAACCGGAAGAGGTAAGGAGTCCGAAATGTACCTCTGTGACTCCACATTGTGGAAACTCACTTGTAGTGTATAAGATGAACTAGATGGACCCATACTTATCCAAACATGGATTAATAGGTTCTACACATGACTATGAGGACAAACATGAGTGAAACGGTCTCAATCCAAGGGAGGAACATCAAATGGACCTAATTTGGGAACCGGAAGAGGTAAGGAGTCCGAAATGTACCTCTGTGACTCCACATTGTGGAAACTCACTTGTAGTGTATAAGATGAACTAGATGGACCCATACTTATCCAAACATGGATTAATAGGTTCTACACATGACTATGAGGACAAACATGAGTGAAACGGTCTCAATCCAAGGGAGGAACATCAAATGGACCTAATTTGGGAACCGGAAGAGGTAAGGAGTCCGAAATGTACCTCTGTGACTCCACATTGTGGAAACTCACTTGTAGTGTATAAGATGAACTAGATGGACCCATACTTACCCAAACATGGATTAATAGGTTCTACACATGACTATGAGGACAAACATGAGTGAAACGGTCTCAATCCAAGGGAGGAACATCAAATGGACCTAATTTGGGAACCGGAAGAGGTAAGGAGTCCGAAATGTACCTCTGTGACTCCACATTGTGGAAACTCACTTGTAGTGTATAAGATGAACTAGATGGACCCATACTTATCCCAAACATGGATTAATAGGTTCTACACATGACTATGAGGACAAACATGAGTGAAACGGTCTCAATCCAAGGGAGGAACATCAAATGGACCTAATTTGGGAACCGGAAGAGGTAAGGAGTCCGAAATGTACCTCTGTGACTCCACATTGTGGAAACTCACTTGTAGTGTATAAGATGAACTAGATGGACCCATACTTATCCAAACATGGATTAATAGGTTCTACACATGACTATGAGGACAAACATGAGTGAAACGGTCTCAATCCAAGGGAGGAACATCAAATGGACCTAATTTGGGAACCGGAAGAGGTAAGGAGTCCGAAATGTACCTCTGTGACTCCACATTGTGGAAACTCACTTGTAGTGTATAAGATGAACTAGATGGACCCATACTTACCAAACATGGATTAATAGGTTCTACACATGACTATGAGGACAAACATGAGTGAAACGGTCTCAATCCAAGGGAGGAACATCAAATGGACCTAATTTGGGAACCGGAAGAGGTAAGGAGTCCGAAATGTACCTCTGTGACTCCACATTGTGGAAACTCACTTGTAGTGTATAAGATGAACTAGATGGACCCATACTAACCCAAACATGGATTAATAGGTTCTACACATGACTATGAGGACAAACATGAGTGAAACGGTCTCAATCCAAGGGAGGAACATCAAATGGACCTAATTTGGGAACCGGAAGAGGTAAGGAGTCCGAAATGTACCTCTGTGACTCCACATTGTGGAAACTCACTTGTAGTGTATAAGATGAACTAGATGGACCCATACTACCCAAACATGGATTAATAGGTTCTACACATGACTATGAGGACAAACATGAGTGAAACGGTCTCAATCCAAGGGAGGAACATCAAATGGACCTAATTTGGGAACCGGAAGAGGTAAGGAGTCCGAAATGTACCTCTGTGACTCCACATTGTGGAAACTCACTTGTAGTGTATAAGATGAACTAGATGGACCCATACTTACCCAAACATGGATTAATAGGTTCTACACATGACTATGAGGACAAACATGAGTGAAACGGTCTCAATCCAAGGGAGGAACATCAAATGGACCTAATTTGGGAACCGGAAGAGGTAAGGAGTCCGAAATGTACCTCTGTGACTCCACATTGGAAACTCACTTGTAGTGTATAAGATGAACTAGATGGACCCATACTTATCCAAACATGGATTAATAGGTTCTACACATGACTATGAGGACAAACATGAGTGAAACGGTCTCAATCCAAGGGAGGAACATCAAATGGACCTAATTTGGGAACCGGAAGAGGTAAGGAGTCCGAAATGTACCTCTGTGACTCCACATTGTGGAAACTCACTTGTAGTGTATAAGATGAACTAGATGGACCCATACTTACCCAAACATGGATTAATAGGTTCTACACATGACTATGAGGACAAACATGAGTGAAACGGTCTCAATCCAAGGGAGGAACATCAAATGGACCTAATTTGGGAACCGGAAGAGGTAAGGAGTCCGAAATGTACCTCTGTGACTCCACATTGTGGAAACTCACTTGTAGTGTATAAGATGAACTAGATGGACCCATACTTATCCCAAACATGGATTAATAGGTTCTACACATGACTATGAGGACAAACATGAGTGAAACGGTCTCAATCCAAGGGAGGAACATCAAATGGACCTAATTTGGGAACCGGAAGAGGTAAGGAGTCCGAAATGTACCTCTGTGACTCCACATTGTGGAAACTCACTTGTAGTGTATAAGATGAACTAGATGGACCCATACTAACCCAAACATGGATTAATAGGTTCTACACATGACTATGAGGACAAACATGAGTGAAACGGTCTCAATCCAAGGGAGGAACATCAAATGGACCTAATTTGGGAACCGGAAGAGGTAAGGAGTCCGAAATGTACCTCTGTGACTCCACATTGTGGAAACTCACTTGTAGTGTATAAGATGAACTAGATGGACCCATACTTATCCAAACATGGATTAATAGGTTCTACACATGACTATGAGGACAAACATGAGTGAAACGGTCTCAATCCAAGGGAGGAACATCAAATGGACCTAATTTGGGAACCGGAAGAGGTAAGGAGTCCGAAATGTACCTCTGTGACTCCATATTGTGGAAACTCACTTGTAGTGTATAAGATGAACTAGATGGACCCATACTAACCCAAACATGGATTAATAGGTTCTACACATGACTATGAGGACAAACATGAGTGAAACGGTCTCAATCCAAGGGAGGAACATCAAATGGACCTAATTTGGGAACCGGAAGAGGTAAGGAGTCCGAAATGTACCTCTGTGACTCCATATTGTGGAAACTCACTTGTAGTGTATAAGATGAACTAGATGGACCCATACTTACCCAAACATGGATTAATAGGTTCTACACATGACTATGAGGACAAACATGAGTGAAACGGTCTCAATCCAAGGGAGGAACATCAAATGGACCTAATTTGGGAACCGGAAGAGGTAAGGAGTCCGAAATGTACCTCTGTGACTCCACATTGTGGAAACTCACTTGTAGTGTATAAGATGAACTAGATGGACCCATACTTATCCAAACATGGATTAATAGGTTCTACACATGACTATGAGGACAAACATGAGTGAAACGGTCTCAATCCAAGGGAGGAACATCAAATGGACCTAATTTGGGAACCGGAAGAGGTAAGGAGTCCGAAATGTACCTCTGTGACTCCACATTGTGGAAACTCACTTTGTAGTGTATAAGATGAACTAGATGGACCCATACTTATCCAAACATGGATTAATAGGTTCTACACATGACTATGAGGACAAACATGAGTGAAACGGTCTCAATCCAAGGGAAACATCAAATGGACCTAATTTGGGAACCGGAAGAGGTAAGAAGTCCGAAATGTACCTCTGTGACTCCACATTGTGGAAACTCACTTGTAGTGTATAAGATGAACTAGATGGACCCATACTTATCCCAAACATGGTTTAATAGGTTCT
>CACVBM020001613.1:18324-28703 GCA_902728155.2 Microthlaspi erraticum
ATACTTATCCCAAACATGGATTAATAGGTTCTACACATGACTATGAGGACAAACATGAGTGAAACGGTCTCAATCCAAGGGAGGAACATCAAATGGACCTAATTTGGGAACCGGAAGAGGTAAGGAGTCCGAAATGTACCTCTGTGACTCCACATTGTGGAAACTCACTTGTAGTGTATAAGATGAACTAGATGGACCCATACTTACCCAAACATGGATTAATAGGTTCTACACATGACTATGAGGACAAACATGAGTGAAACGGTCTCAATCCAAGGGAGGAACATCAAATGGACCTAATTTGGGAACCGGAAGAGGTAAGGAGTCCGAAATGTACCTCTGTGACTCCACATTGTGGAAACTCACTTGTAGTGTATAAGATGAACTAGATGGACCCATACTTATCCAAACATGGATTAATAGGTTCTACACATGACTATGAGGACAAACATGAGTGAAACGGTCTCAATCCAAGGGAGGAACATCAAATGGACCTAATTTGGGAACCGGAAGAGGTAAGGAGTCCGAAATGTACCTCTGTGACTCCACATTGTGGAAACTCACTTGTAGTGTATAAGATGAACTAGATGGACCCATACTTATCCCAAACATGGATTAATAGGTTCTACACATGACTATGAGGACAAACATGAGTGAAACGGTCTCAATCCAAGGGAGGAACATCAAATGGACCTAATTTGGGAACCGGAAGAGGTAAGGAGTCCGAAATGTACCTCTGTGACTCCACATTGTGGAAACTCACTTGTAGTGTATAAGATGAACTAGATGGACCCATACTTATCCAAACATGGATTAATAGGTTCTACACATGACTATGAGGACAAACATGAGTGAAACGGTCTCAATCCAAGGGAGGAACATCAAATGGACCTAATTTGGGAACCGGAAGAGGTAAGGAGTCCGAAATGTACCTCTGTGACTCCACATTGTGGAAACTCACTTGTAGTGTATAAGATGAACTAGATGGACCCATACTTATCCCAAACATGGATTAATAGGTTCTACACATGACTATGAGGACAAACATGAGTGAAACGGTCTCAATCCAAGGGAGGAACATCAAATGGACCTAATTTGGGAACCGGAAGAGGTAAGGAGTCCGAAATGTACCTCTGTGACTCCACATTGTGGAAACTCACTTGTAGTGTATAAGATGAACTAGATGGACCCATACTTACCCAAACATGGATTAATAGGTTCTACACATGACTATGAGGACAAACATGAGTGAAACGGTCTCAATCCAAGGGAGGAACATCAAATGGACCTAATTTGGGAACCGGAAGAGGTAAGGAGTCCGAAATGTACCTCTGTGACTCCACATTGTGGAAACTCACTTGTAGTGTATAAGATGAACTAGATGGACCCATACTTAACCCAAACATGGATTAATAGGTTCTACACATGACTATGAGGACAAACATGAGTGAAACGGTCTCAATCCAAGGGAGGAACATCAAATGGACCTAATTTGGGAACCGGAAGAGGTAAGGAGTCCGAAATGTACCTCTGTGACTCCACATTGTGGAAACTCACTTGTAGTGTATAAGATGAACTAGATGGACCCATACTTATCCAAACATGGATTAATAGGTTCTACACATGACTATGAGGACAAACATGAGTGAAACGGTCTCAATCCAAGGGAGGAACATCAAATGGACCTAATTTGGGAACCGGAAGAGGTAAGGAGTCCGAAATGTACCTCTGTGACTCCACATTGTGGAAACTCACTTGTAGTGTATAAGATGAACTAGATGGACCCATACTTATCCCAAACATGGATTAATAGGTTCTACACATGACTATGAGGACAAACATGAGTGAAACGGTCTCAATCCAAGGGAGGAACATCAAATGGACCTAATTTGGGAACCGGAAGAGGTAAGGAGTCCGAAATGTACCTCTGTGACTCCACATTGTGGAAACTCACTTGTAGTGTATAAGATGAACTAGATGGACCCATACTTATCCCAAACATGGATTAATAGGTTCTACACATGACTATGAGGACAAACATGAGTGAAACGGTCTCAATCCAAGGGAGGAACATCAAATGGACCTAATTTGGGAACCGGAAGAGGTAAGGAGTCCGAAATGTACCTCTGTGACTCCACATTGTGGAAACTCACTTGTAGTGTATAAGATGAACTAGATGGACCCATACTTATCCCAAACATGGATTAATAGGTTCTACACATGACTATGAGGACAAACATGAGTGAAACGGTCTCAATCCAAGGGAGGAACATCAAATGGACCTAATTTGGGAACCGGAAGAGGTAAGGAGTCCGAAATGTACCTCTGTGACTCCACATTGTGGAAACTCACTTGTAGTGTATAAGATGAACTAGATGGACCCATACTTATCCAAACATGGATTAATAGGTTCTACACATGACTATGAGGACAAACATGAGTGAAACGGTCTCAATCCAAGGGAGGAACATCAAATGGACCTAATTTGGGAACCGGAAGAGGTAAGGAGTCCGAAATGTACCTCTGTGACTCCACATTGTGGAAACTCACTTGTAGTGTATAAGATGAACTAGATGGACCCATACTTATCCCAAACATGGATTAATAGGTTCTACACATGACTATGAGGACAAACATGAGTGAAACGGTCTCAATCCAAGGGAGGAACATCAAATGGACCTAATTTGGGAACCGGAAGAGGTAAGGAGTCCGAAATGTACCTCTGTGACTCCACATTGTGGAAACTCACTTGTAGTGTATAAGATGAACTAGATGGACCCATACTTATCCCAAACATGGATTAATAGGTTCTACACATGACTATGAGGACAAACATGAGTGAAACGGTCTCAATCCAAGGGAGGAACATCAAATGGACCTAATTTGGGAACCGGAAGAGGTAAGGAGTCCGAAATGTACCTCTGTGACTCCACATTGTGGAAACTCACTTGTAGTGTATAAGATGAACTAGATGGACCCATACTTACCCAAACATGGATTAATAGGTTCTACACATGACTATGAGGACAAACATGAGTGAAACGGTCTCAATCCAAGGGAGGAACATCAAATGGACCTAATTTGGGAACCGGAAGAGGTAAGGAGTCCGAAATGTACCTCTGTGACTCCACATTGTGGAAACTCACTTGTAGTGTATAAGATGAACTAGATGGACCCATACTTATCCAAACATGGATTAATAGGTTCTACACATGACTATGAGGACAAACATGAGTGAAACGGTCTCAATCCAAGGGAGGAACATCAAATGGACCTAATTTGGGAACCGGAAGAGGTAAGGAGTCCGAAATGTACCTCTGTGACTCCACATTGTGGAAACTCACTTGTAGTGTATAAGATGAACTAGATGGACCCATACTTATCCCAAACATGGATTAATAGGTTCTACACATGACTATGAGGACAAACATGAGTGAAACGGTCTCAATCCAAGGGAGGAACATCAAATGGACCTAATTTGGGAACCGGAAGAGGTAAGGAGTCCGAAATGTACCTCTGTGACTCCAGATTGAGGAAACTCACTTGTAGTGTATAAGATGAACTAGATGGTTCCATACTTACCCAAACATGGATTAATAGCTTCTACACATGACTATGAGGACAAACATGACTGAAACGGTCTCAATCCAAGGGAGGAACATCAAATGGACCTAATTTGGGAACCGGAAGAGGTAAGGAGTCCGAAATGTACCTCTGTGACTCCAGATTGAGGAAACTCACTTGTAGTGTATAAGATGAACTAGATGGTTCCATACTTACCCAAACATGGATTAATAGCTTCTACACATGACTATGAGGACAAACATGAGTGAAACGGTCTCAATCCAAGGGAGGAACATCAAATGGACCTAATTTGGGAACCGGAAGAGGTAAGGAGTCCGAAATGTACCTCTGTGACTCCAGATTGAGGAAACTCACTTGTAGTGTATAAGATGAACTAGATGGTTCCATACTTACCCAAACATGGATTAATAGCTTCTACACATGACTATGAGGACAAACATGACTGAAACGGTCTCAATCCAAGGGAGGAACATCAAATGGACCTAATTTGGGAACCGGAAGAGGTAAGGAGTCCGAAATGTACCTCTGTGACTCCAGATTGAGGAAACTCACTTGTAGTGTATAAGATGAACTAGATGGTTCCATACTTACCCAAACATGGATTAATAGCTTCTACACATGACTATGAGGACAAACATGAGTGAAACGGTCTCAATCCAAGGGAGGAACATCAAATGGACCTAATTTGGGAACCGGAAGAGGTAAGGAGTCCGAAATGTACCTCTGTGACTCCAGATTGAGGAAACTCACTTGTAGTGTATAAGATGAACTAGATGGACCCATACTTACCCAAACATGGATTAATAGCTTCTACACATGACTATGAGGACAAACATGAGTGAAACGGTCTCAATCCAAGGGAGGAACATCAAATGGACCTAATTTGGGAACCGGAAGAGGTAAGGAGTCCGAAATGTACCTCTGTGACTCCAGATTGAGGAAACTCACTTGTAGTGTATAAGATGAACTAGATGGTTCCATACTTACCCAAACATGGATTAATAGCTTCTACACATGACTATGAGGACAAACATGAGTGAAACGGTCTCAATCCAAGGGAGGAACATCAAATGGACCTAATTTGGGAACCGGAAGAGGTAAGGAGTCCGAAATGTACCTCTGTGACTCCAGATTGAGGAAACTCACTTGTAGTGTATAAGATGAACTAGATGGACCCATACTTACCCAAACATGGATTAATAGGTTCTACACATGACTATGAGGACAAACATGAGTGAAACGGTCTCAATCCAAGGGAGGAACATCAAATGGACCTAATTTGGGAACCGGAAGAGGTAAGGAGTCCGAAATGTACCTCTGTGACTCCACATTGTGGAAACTCACTTGTAGTGTATAAGATGAACTAGATGGACCCATACTTACCCAAACATGGATTAATAGGTTCTACACATGACTATGAGGACAAACATGAGTGAAACGGTCTCAATCCAAGGGAGGAACATCAAATGGACCTAATTTGGGAACCGGAAGAGGTAAGGAGTCCGAAATGTACCTCTGTGACTCCACATTGTGGAAACTCACTTGTAGTGTATAAGATGAACTAGATGGACCCATACTTACCCAAACATGGATTAATAGGTTCTACACATGACTATGAGGACAAACATGAGTGAAACGGTCTCAATCCAAGGGAGGAACATCAAATGGACCTAATTTGGGAACCGGAAGAGGTAAGGAGTCCGAAATGTACCTCTGTGACTCCACATTGTGGAAACTCACTTGTAGTGTATAAGATGAACTAGATGGACCCATACTTACCCAAACATGGATTAATAGGTTCTACACATGACTATGAGGACAAACATGAGTGAAACGGTCTCAATCCAAGGGAGGAACATCAAATGGACCTAATTTGGGAACCGGAAGAGGTAAGGAGTCCGAAATGTACCTCTGTGACTCCACATTGTGGAAACTCACTTGTAGTGTATAAGATGAACTAGATGGACCCATACTTACCCAAACATGGATTAATAGGTTCTACACATGACTATGAGGACAAACATGAGTGAAACGGTCTCAATCCAAGGGAGGAACATCAAATGGACCTAATTTGGGAACCGGAAGAGGTAAGGAGTCCGAAATGTACCTCTGTGACTCCACATTGTGGAAACTCACTTGTAGTGTATAAGATGAACTAGATGGACCCATACTTACCCAAACATGGATTAATAGGTTCTACACATGACTATGAGGACAAACATGAGTGAAACGGTCTCAATCCAAGGGAGGAACATCAAATGGACCTAATTTGGGAACCGGAAGAGGTAAGGAGTCCGAAATGTACCTCTGTGACTCCAGATTGAGGAAACTCACTTGTAGTGTATAAGATGAACTAGATGGACCCATACTTACCCAAACATGGATTAATAGGTTCTACACATGACTATGAGGACAAACATGAGTGAAACGGTCTCAATCCAAGGGAGGAACATCAAATGGACCTAATTTGGGAACCGGAAGAGGTAAGGAGTCCGAAATGTACCTCTGTGACTCCAGATTGTGGAAACTCACTTGTAGTGTATAAGATGAACTAGATGGACCCATACTTACCCAAACATGGATTAATAGGTTCTACACATGACTATGAGGACAAACATGAGTGAAACGGTCTCAATCCAAGGGAGGAACATCAAATGGACCTAATTTGGGAACCGGAAGAGGTAAGGAGTCCGAAATGTACCTCTGTGACTCCACATTGTGGAAACTCACTTGTAGTGTATAAGATGAACTAGATGGACCCATACTTACCCAAACATGGATTAATAGGTTCTACACATGACTATGAGGACAAACATGAGTGAAACGGTCTCAATCCAAGGGAGGAACATCAAATGGACCTAATTTGGGAACCGGAAGAGGTAAGGAGTCCGAAATGTACCTCTGTGACTCCACATTGTGGAAACTCACTTGTAGTGTATAAGATGAACTAGATGGACCCATACTTACCCAAACATGGATTAATAGGTTCTACACATGACTATGAGGACAAACATGAGTGAAACGGTCTCAATCCAAGGGAGGAACATCAAATGGACCTAATTTGGGAACCGGAAGAGGTAAGGAGTCCGAAATGTACCTCTGTGACTCCACATTGTGGAAACTCACTTGTAGTGTATAAGATGAACTAGATGGACCCATACTTACCCAAACATGGATTAATAGGTTCTACACATGACTATGAGGACAAACATGAGTGAAACGGTCTCAATCCAAGGGAGGAACATCAAATGGACCTAATTTGGGAACCGGAAGAGGTAAGGAGTCCGAAATGTACCTCTGTGACTCCACATTGTGGAAACTCACTTGTAGTGTATAAGATGAACTAGATGGATTTACACATGGATTAATAGGTTCTACACATGACTATGAGGACAAACATGAGTGAAACGGTCTCAATCCAAGGGAGGAACATCAAATGGACCTAATTTGGGAACCGGAAGAGGTAAGGAGTCCGAAATGTACCTCTGTGACTCCACATTGTGGAAACTCACTTGTAGTGTATAAGATGAACTAGATGGACCCATACTTACCCAAACATGGATTAATAGGTTCTACACATGACTATGAGGACAAACATGAGTGAAACGGTCTCAATCCAAGGGAGGAACATCAAATGGACCTAATTTGGGAACCGGAAGAGGTAAGGAGTCCGAAATGTACCTCTGTGACTCCACATTGTGGAAACTCACTTGTAGTGTATAAGATGAACTAGATGGACCCATACTTACCCAAACATGGATTAATAGGTTCTACACATGACTATGAGGACAAACATGAGTGAAACGGTCTCAATCCAAGGGAGGAACATCAAATGGACCTAATTTGGGAACCGGAAGAGGTAAGGAGTCCGAAATGTACCTCTGTGACTCCACATTGTGGAAACTCACTTGTAGTGTATAAGATGAACTAGATGGACCCATACTTACCCAAACATGGATTAATAGGTTCTACACATGACTATGAGGACAAACATGAGTGAAACGGTCTCAATCCAAGGGAGGAACATCAAATGGACCTAATTTGGGAACCGGAAGAGGTAAGGAGTCCGAAATGTACCTCTGTGACTCCACATTGTGGAAACTCACTTGTAGTGTATAAGATGAACTAGATGGACCCATACTTACCCAAACATGGATTAATAGGTTCTACACATGACTATGAGGACAAACATGAGTGAAACGGTCTCAATCCAAGGGAGGAACATCAAATGGACCTAATTTGGGAACCGGAAGAGGTAAGGAGTCCGAAATGTACCTCTGTGACTCCACATTGTGGAAACTCACTTGTAGTGTATAAGATGAACTAGATGGACCCATACTTACCCAAACATGGATTAATAGGTTCTACACATGACTATGAGGACAAACATGAGTGAAACGGTCTCAATCCAAGGGAGGAACATCAAATGGACCTAATTTGGGAACCGGAAGAGGTAAGGAGTCCGAAATGTACCTCTGTGACTCCACATTGTGGAAACTCACTTGTAGTGTATAAGATGAACTAGATGGACCCATACTTACCCAAACATGGATTAATAGGTTCTACACATGACTATGAGGACAAACATGAGTGAAACGGTCTCAATCCAAGGGAGGAACATCAAATGGACCTAATTTGGGAACCGGAAGAGGTAAGGAGTCCGAAATGTACCTCTGTGACTCCACATTGTGGAAACTCACTTGTAGTGTATAAGATGAACTAGATGGACCCATACTTACCCAAACATGGATTAATAGGTTCTACACATGACTATGAGGACAAACATGAGTGAAACGGTCTCAATCCAAGGGAGGAACATCAAATGGACCTAATTTGGGAACCGGAAGAGGTAAGGAGTCCGAAATGTACCTCTGTGACTCCACATTGTGGAAACTCACTTGTAGTGTATAAGATGAACTAGATGGACCCATACTTACCCAAACATGGATTAATAGGTTCTACACATGACTATGAGGACAAACATGAGTGAAACGGTCTCAATCCAAGGGAGGAACATCAAATGGACCTAATTTGGGAACCGGAAGAGGTAAGGAGTCCGAAATGTACCTCTGTGACTCCACATTGTGGAAACTCACTTGTAGTGTATAAGATGAACTAGATGGACCCATACTTACCCAAACATGGATTAATAGGTTCTACACATGACTATGAGGACAAACATGAGTGAAACGGTCTCAATCCAAGGGAGGAACATCAAATGGACCTAATTTGGGAACCGGAAGAGGTAAGGAGTCCGAAATGTACCTCTGTGACTCCACATTGTGGAAACTCACTTGTAGTGTATAAGATGAACTAGATGGACCCATACTTACCCAAACATGGATTAATAGGTTCTACACATGACTATGAGGACAAACATGAGTGAAACGGTCTCAATCCAAGGGAGGAACATCAAATGGACCTAATTTGGGAACCGGAAGAGGTAAGGAGTCCGAAATGTACCTCTGTGACTCCACATTGTGGAAACTCACTTGTAGTGTATAAGATGAACTAGATGGACCCATACTTACCCAAACATGGATTAATAGGTTCTACACATGACTATGAGGACAAACATGAGTGAAACGGTCTCAATCCAAGGGAGGAACATCAAATGGACCTAATTTGGGAACCGGAAGAGGTAAGGAGTCCGAAATGTACCTCTGTGACTCCACATTGTGGAAACTCACTTGTAGTGTATAAGATGAACTAGATGGACCCATACTTACCCAAACATGGATTAATAGGTTCTACACATGACTATGAGGACAAACATGAGTGAAACGGTCTCAATCCAAGGGAGGAACATCAAATGGACCTAATTTGGGAACCGGAAGAGGTAAGGAGTCCGAAATGTACCTCTGTGACTCCACATTGTGGAAACTCACTTGTAGTGTATAAGATGAACTAGATGGACCCATACTTACCCAAACATGGATTAATAGGTTCTACACATGACTATGAGGACAAACATGAGTGAAACGGTCTCAATCCAAGGGAGGAACATCAAATGGACCTAATTTGGGAACCGGAAGAGGTAAGGAGTCCGAAATGTACCTCTGTGACTCCACATTGTGGAAACTCACTTGTAGTGTATAAGATGAACTAGATGGACCCATACTTACCCAAACATGGATTAATAGGTTCTACACATGACTATGAGGACAAACATGAGTGAAACGGTCTCAATCCAAGGGAGGAACATCAAATGGACCTAATTTGGGAACCGGAAGAGGTAAGGAGTCCGAAATGTACCTCTGTGACTCCACATTGTGGAAACTCACTTGTAGTGTATAAGATGAACTAGATGGACCCATACTTACCCAAACATGGATTAATAGGTTCTACACATGACTATGAGGACAAACATGAGTGAAACGGTCTCAATCCAAGGGAGGAACATCAAATGGACCTAATTTGGGAACCGGAAGAGGTAAGGAGTCCGAAATGTACCTCTGTGACTCCACATTGTGGAAACTCACTTGTAGTGTATAAGATGAACTAGATGGACCCATACTTACCCAAACATGGATTAATAGGTTCTACACATGACTATGAGGACAAACATGAGTGAAACGGTCTCAATCCAAGGGAGGAACATCAAATGGACCTAATTTGGGAACCGGAAGAGGTAAGGAGTCCGAAATGTACCTCTGTGACTCCACATTGTGGAAACTCACTTGTAGTGTATAAGATGAACTAGATGGACCCATACTTACCCAAACATGGATTAATAGGTTCTACACATCTATGAGGACAAACATGAGTGAAACTTGAAACATCAAATGGACTAA
>CACVBM020001614.1:0-28626 GCA_902728155.2 Microthlaspi erraticum
TTACAAGTGCGTTTCCACAATGTGGAGTCACAGAGGTACATTTCGGACTCCATACCTCTTCCGGATCCCAAATTTTGTCCATTTGATGTTCCTCCCTTGGATTGAGACCGTTTCAGTCATGTTTGTCCTCATAGCATGTATAGAAGCTATTAATCCATGTTTGGGTAAGTATGGGTCCATCTAGTTCATCTTATACACTACAAGTGAGTTTCCACAATGTGGAGTCACAGAGGTACACTTCGGACTCCATACCTCTTCCGGATCCCAAATTTGGTCCATTTGATGTTCCTCCCTTGGATTGAACCGTTTCACTCATGTTTGTCCTCATAGTTCATGTATAGAAGCTATTAATCCATGTTTGGGTAAGTATGGGTCCATCTAGTTCATCTTATACACTACAAGTCAGTTTACTCAATCTGGAGTCACAGAGGTACATTTCAGACTCCTTACCTCTTCCGGTTCCCAAATTATATCCATTTGATGTTCCTCCCTTGGATTGAGACCGTTTCACTCATGTTTGTCTTCATAGTAATGTGGAGAACCTATTAATCATGTTTGGGTAAGTATGGGTCCATCTAGTTCATCTTATACACTACAAGTGAGTTTCCTCAATATGGAGTCACAGATGGTACATTTCGGACTCCTTACCTCTTCCGGTTCCCAAATTAGATCCATTTGATGTTCCACCCTTGGATTGAGACCGTTTCACTCATGCTTGTCCTCATAGTAATGTGGAGAACCTATTAATCCATGTTTGGGTAAGTATGGTTCCATCTAGTTCATCTTATACACTACAAGTGAGTTTCCTCAATCTGGAGTCACAGAGGTACATTTCGGACTCCTTACCTCTTCCGTTCCCAAATTTGGTCCATTTGATGTTCCTCCCTTTGGATTGAGACCGTTTCACTCATGTTTGTCCTCATAGTAATGTGGAGAACCTATTAATCCATGTTTGGGTAAGTATGGGTCCATCTAGTTCATCTTAAACAGTAAAAGTTAGTTTCCTCAATCTGGAGTCACAGAGGTAGATTTCAGACTCCTTACCTCTTCCGGTTCCCAAATTAGGTCCATTTGATGTTCCTCCTTTGGATTGAGACCGTTTCACTCATGTTTGTCCTCATAGTAATGTGGAGAACCTATTAATCCATTTTGGGTAAGTATGGGTCCATCTAGTTCATCTTATACACTACAAGTGAGTTTCCTCAATCTGGAGTCACAAAGGTACATTTCGGACTCGTTACCTCTTCCGGTTCCCAAATTAGATCCATTTGATGTTCCACCCTTGGATTGAGACCGTTTTACTCATGCTTGTCCTCATAGTAATGTGGAGAACCTATTAATCCATGTTTGGTAAGTATGGATCCATCTAGTTCATCTTATACACTACAAGTGAGTTTCCTCAATCTGGAGTCACAGAGGTACATTTCGGACTCCTTACCTCTTCCCGTTCCCAAATTTGGTCCATTTGATGTTCCTCCCTTGGATTGAGACCGTTTCACTCATGTTTGTCCTCACAGTAATGTGGAGAACCTATTAATCCATGTTTGGGTAAGTATGGGTCCATCTAGTTCATCTTAAACACTAAAAGTTAGTTTCCTGAATCTGGAGTCACAGAGGTAGATTTCGGACTCGTTACCTCTTCCGGTTCCCAAATTTGGTCCAGTTGATGTTCCTCCCTTGGATTGAGACCGTTTCACTCATGTTTGTCCTCATAGTCATGTATAGAAGCTATTAATCCATGTTTTGGTAAGTATGGGTCCATCTTGTTCATCCTATACACTACAAGTGAGTTTCCACAATGTGGAGTCACATAGGTAGATTTCGGACTCCTTACCTCTTCCGATCCCAAATTTGGTCCATTTGATGTTCCTCCCTTGGATTGAGACCGTTTCACTCATGTTTGTCCTCATAGTAATGTGGAGAACCTATTAAGCCATGTTTGGGTAAGTATGGGTCCATCTAGTTCATCTTATACACTACAAGTGAGTTTCCACAATGTGGAGTCACAGAGGTACATTTCGGACTCCATACCTCTTCCGGATCCCAAATTTGGTCCATTTGATGTTCCTCCCTTGGATTGAGACCGTTTCACTCATGTTTGTCCTCATAGTCATGTGTAGAACCTATTAATCCATGTTTGTGTAAGTATGGGTCCATCTAGTTCATCTTATACACTACAAGTGAGTTTCCACAATGTGGAGTCACAGAGGTACATTTCGGACTCCATACCTCTTCCGGTTCCCAAATTTGGTCCATTTGATGGTCCTCCCTTGGAATGAGACCGTTTCACTCATGTTTGTCCTCATAGTCATGTATAGAAGCTATTAATCCATGTTTGGGTAAGTATGGGTCCATCTAGTTCATCTTATACACTACAAGTCAGTTTACTCAATCTGGAGTCACAGAGGTACATTTCAGACTCCTTACCTCTTCCGGTTCCCAAATTATATCCATTTGATGTTCCTCCCTTGGATTGAGACCGTTTCACTCATGTTTGTCTTCATAGTAATGTGGAGAACCTATTAATCAATGTTTGGGTAAGTATGGGTCCATCTAGTTCATCTTATACACTACAAGTGAGTTTCCTCAATTTGGAGTCACAGAGGTACATTTCGGACTCCTTACCCCTTCCGGTTCCCAAATTAAGTCCATTTGATGTTCCTCCCTTGGATTGAGACCGTTTCACTCATGTTTGTCCTCATAGTAAATTGGAGAACCTATTAATCCATGTTTGGGTAAGTATGGGTCCATCTAGTTCATCTTATACACTACAAGTGAGTTTCCTCAATCTGGAGTCACAGAGGTACATTTGGGACTCCTTACCTCTTCCGGTTCCCAAATTAGGTCCATTTGATGTTCCTACCTTTGATTGAGACCGTTTCACTCATGTTTGTCCTCATAGTAATGTGGAGAACCTATTAATCCATGTTTGGGTAAGTATGGGTCCATCTAGTTCATCTTATACACTACAAGTGAGTTTCCACTATGTGGAGTCACAGAGGTACATTTCGGACTCCTTACTACTTCCGGTTCCCAAATTTGGTCCATTTGATGTTCCTCCCTTGGATTGAGACCGTTTCACTCATGTTTGTCCTCATAGTCATGTATAGAAGCTATAATCCATGTTTGCGTAAGTATGGGTCCATCTTGTTCATCTTATACACTACAAGTGAGTTTCCACAATGTGGAGTCACAGAGGTACATTTCGGACTCCTTACTTCTTCCGGTTCCCAAATTAGATCCATTTGATGTCCCTCCCTTGGATTGAGACCGTTTCACTCATGCTTGTCCTCATAGTAATGTGGAGAACCTATTAATCCATGTTTGGGTAAGTATGGGTCC
Organism: Microthlaspi erraticum; assembly: GCA_902728155.2. Taxonomy (NCBI): domain Eukaryota; kingdom Viridiplantae; phylum Streptophyta; class Magnoliopsida; order Brassicales; family Brassicaceae; genus Microthlaspi; species Microthlaspi erraticum. The sequence goes on from CACVBM020001614.1 coordinate 3,343, forward strand.
ATCTAGTTCATCTTATACACTACAAGTGAGTTCCTCAATGTGGAGTCACAGAGGTACATTTCGGACTCCTTACCTCTTCCGGATCCCAAATTTGGTCAATTTGATGTTCCTCCCTTGGATTGAGACCGTTGGGGGGGGGGGGGGGGCTGGGGGGGGGGGGGGGGGGGGGGGGGGGGGGGGGGGGGGGGGGGGGGGGGGGCAGGGGTTAGGGTGTAGAGTTGTTCAGGGCGGGTGGTGTTATTAAGGGGGGGTTATTTGGTAGTGGTGTTACAATGTGGGGTTTGGATTTTAGGGGATGGTGTTACACTGTGGATTTCGGTTTAGGGTGTGAGACCGTTTCTCATGTTTGTCCTCATAGTCATGTATAGAAGCTATTAATCCATGTTTGGGTAAGTATGGGTCCATCTAGTTCATCTTATACACTACAAGTCAGTTTCCTCAATCTGAGTCACAGAGGTAGATTTCGGACTCCTTACCTCTTCCGGTTCCCAAATTTGGTCCAGTTGATGTTCCTCCCTTGGATTGAGACCGTTTCACTCATGTTTGTCCTCATAGTCATGTATAGAAGCTATAATCCATGTTTGGGTAAGTATGGGTCCATCTTGTTCATCTTATACACTACAAGTGAGTTTCCACAATGTGGAGGTAGAGAGGTATATTTCGGACTCCTTACCTCTTCGTTTCCCAAATTAGGTCAATTTGATGTTCCACCATTGGATTGAGACCGTTTCACTCATGCTTGTCCTCATAGTAATGTGGAGAACCTATTAATCCATGTTTGGATAAGTATGGATCCATCTAGTTCATCTTATACACTACAAGTGAGTTTCCTCAATCTGGAGTCACAGAGGTACATTTCGACTCCTTACCTCTTCCGGTTCCCAAATTTCGTCCATTTGATGTTCCTCCCTTTGATTGAGACCGTTTCACTCATGTTTGTCCTCATAGTAATGTGGAGAACCTATTAATCCATGTTTGGGTAAGTATGGGTCCATCTAGTTCATCTTAAACACTAAACGTTAGTTTCCTCAATCTGGAGTCACAGAGGTAGATTTCGGACTCCTTACCTCTTCCGGTTACCAAATTTGGTCCATTTGATGTTCCTCCCTTGGATTGAGACCGTTTCACTCATCTTTGTCCTCATAGTAATGTGGAACCTATTAATCCATGTTTGGGTAAGTATGGGTCCATCTAGTTTATCTTATACACTACAAGTGAGTTTCCACAATGTGGAGTCACAGAGGTACATTTCGGACTCCATACCTCTTCCGGATCCCAAATTTTGTCCATTTTATGTTCCTCCCTTGGATTGAGACCGTTTCAGTCATGTTTGTCCTCATAGTCATGTATAGAAGCTATTAATCCATGTTTGGGTAAGTATGGGTCCATCTAGTTCATCTTATACACTACAAGCGAGTTTCCACAATGTGGAGTCACAGAGGTACATTTCGGACTCCATACCTCTTCCGGTTCCCAAATTTGGTCCATTTGATGGTCCTCCCTTGGAATGAGACCGTTTCACTCATGTTTGTCCTCATAGTCATGTATACAAGCTATTAATCCATGTTTGGGTAAGTATGGGTCCATCTAGTTCATCTTATACACTACAAGTCAGTTACTCAATCTGGAGTCACAGAGGTACATTTCGGACTCCTTACCTCTTCCGGTTCCCAAATTATCCATCTGATGTTCCTCCCTTGGATTGGGACCGTTTCACTCATGTTTGTCTTCATAGTAATGTGGAGAACCTATTAATCCATGTTTGGGTAAGTATGGGTCCATCTAGTTCATCTTATACACTACAAGTGAGTTTCCTCAATCTGGAGTCAAATAGGTACATTTCGGACTCGTCACCTCTTCCGGTTCCCAAATTAGATCCATTTGATGTTCCACCCTTGGATTGAGACCGTTTCACTCATGCTTGTCCTCATAGTAATGTGGAGAACCTATTAATCCATGTTTGGGTAAGTATGGATCCATCTAGTTCATCTTATACACTAACAAGTGAGTTTCCTCAATCTGGAGTCACAAAGGTACATTTCGGACTCCATACCTCTTCCGGTTCCCAAATTTGGTCCATTGATGTTCCTCCCTTTGATTGAGACCGTTTCACTCATGTTTGTCCTCATAGTAATGTGGAGAACCTATTAATCCATGTTTGGGTAAGTATGGGTCCATCTAGTTCATCTTAAACAGTAAAAGTTAGTTTCCTCAATCTGGAGTCACAGAGGTAGATTTCAGACTCCTTACCTCTTCCGGTTCCCAAATTATATCCATTTGATGTTCCTCCCTTGGATTGAGACCGTTTCACTCATGTTTGTCTTCATAGTAATGTGGAGAACCTATTAATCAATGTTTGGGTAAGTATGGGTCCATCTAGTTCATCTTATACACTACAAGTGAGTTTCCTCAATCTGGAGTCACAAAGGTACATTTCGGACTCGTTACCTCTTCCGGTTCCCAAATTAGATCCATTTGATGTTCCACCCTTGGATTGAGACCGTTTTACTCATGCTTGTCCTCATAGTAATGTGGAGAACCTATTAATCCATGTTTGGGTAAGTATGGATCCATCTAGTTCATCTTATACAGTACAAGTGAGTTTCCTCAATCTGGAGTCACAGAGGTACATTTCGGACTCCTTACCTCTTCCGGTTCCCAAATTTGGTCCATTTGATGTTCCTCCCTTGGATTGAGACCGTTCCACTCATGTTTGTCCTCATAGTAATGTGGAGAACCTATTAATCCATGTTTGGGTAAGTATGGGTCCATCTAGTTCATCTTAAACACTAAAAGTTAGTTTCCTCAATCTGGAGTCACAGAGGTAGATTTCGGACTCCTTACCTCTTCCGGTTCCCAAATTTGGTCCAGTTGATGTTCCTCCCTTGGATTGAGACCGTTTCACTCATGTTTGTCCTCATAGTCATGTATAGAAGCTATTAATCCATGTTTTGGTAAGTATGGGTCCATCTAGTTCATCTTATACACTACAAGTGAGTTTCCACAATGTGGAGTCACAGAGGTACATTTCGGACTCCTTACCTCTTCCGGATCCCAAATTTGGTCCATTTGATGTTCCTCCCTTGGATTGAGACCGTTTCAGTCAGGTTTGTCCTCATAGTAATGTGGAGAACCTATTAATCCATGTTTGGGTAAGTATGAGTCCATCTTGTTCATCTTATACACTACAAGTGAGTTTCCACAATGTGGAGTCACAGAGGTACATTTCCGACTCCATACCTCTTCCGGATCCCAAATTTGGTCCATTTGATGTTCCACCTTGGATTGAGACCGTTTCACTCATGTTTGTCCTCATAATCATGTATAGAAGCTATTAATCCATGTTTGGGTAAGTATGGGTCCATCTAGTTCATCTTATACACTACAAGTGAGTTTCCACATGTGGAGTCACAGAGGTACATTTCGGACTCCTTACCTCTTCCGGTTCCCAAATTAGGTCCATTTGATGTTCCTCCCTGGGATTGAGACCGTTTCACTCATGTTGTCCTCATAGTCATGTATAGAAGCTATTAATCCATGTTTGCGTAAGTATGGGTCCATCTAGTTCATCTTATACACTACAAGTCAGTTTACTCAATCTGGAGTCACAGAGGTACATTTCAGACTCCTTACCTCTTCCGGTTCCCAAATTATATCCATTTGATGTTCCTCCCTTGGATTGAGACCGTTTCACTCATGTTTGTCTTCATAGTAATGTGGAGAACCTATTAATCCATGTTTGGGTAAGTATGGGGTCCATCTAGTTCATCTTATACACTACAAGTGAGTTTCCTCAATCTGGAGTCACATAGGTACATTTCGGACTTACCTCTTCTGGTTCCCAAATTAGGTCCATTTGATGTTCCTCCCTTGGATTGAGACCGTTTCACTCATGTTTGTCCTCATAGTCATGTAACCTATTAATCCATGTTTGTAAGTATGGGTCCATCTAGTTCATCTTATACACTAACATGAGTTTCCTCAATCGGAGTCACAGAGGTACATTTCGGACTCCTTACCTCTTCCGGTTCCCAAATTTGGTCCATTTGATGTTCCTCCCTTTGATTGAGACCGTTTCACTCATGTTTGTCTTCATAGTAATGTGGAGAACCTATTAATCCATGTTTGGGTAAGTATGGGTCCATCTAGTTCATCTTAAACACTAAAAGTTAGTTTCCTCAATCTGGAGTCACAGAGGTAGATTTCGGACTCCTTACCTCTTCCGGTTCCCAAATTTGGTCCAGTTGATGTTCCTCCCTTGGATTGAGACCGTTTCAGTCATGTTTGTCCTCATAGTCATGTGTAGAAGCTATTTATCCATGTTTAGGTAAGTATGGGTCCATCTAGTTCATCTTATACACTACAAGTGAGTTTCCACAATGTGGAGTCACATAGGTACATTTCGGACTCGTTACCTCTTCCGGTTCCCAAATTAGATCCATTTGATGTTCCACCCATGGATTGAGACCGTTTCACTCATGCTTGTCCTCATAGTAATGTGGAGAAGCTATTAATCCATGTTTGGGTAAGTATGGGTCCATCTTGTTCATCTTATACACTACAAGTGAGTTTCCACAATGTGGAGTCACAAAGGTATATTTCGGACTCCTTACCTCTTCCGGTTCCCAAATTAGGTCCATTTGATGTTTCTCCCTTGGATTGAGACCGTTTCACTCATGTTTGTCCTCATAGTCATGTATAGAACTATTAATCCAAGTTTGGGTAAGTATGGCTCAGTAGTGTATAAGATGAACTAGATGGACCCATACTTACCCAAACATGGATTAAATAGGTTTCCACATTACTATGAGGAACAAACATGACCGAAACGGTCTCAATCCAAGGGAGGAACATCAAATGGACCTAATTTGGTAACTGGAAGAGGTAAGGAGTCCGAAATGTACCTCTGTGACTCCAGATTGAGGAAACTCACTTGTAGTGTATCAGATGAACTAGATGGACCCATACTTACCCAAACATGGATTAATAGGTTCTCCACATTACTATGAGGACAAACTGAGTGAAACGGTCTCAATCCAAGGGAGGAACATCAATGGACCAAATTTGGGAACCGGAAGAGGTAAGGAGTCCGAAATGTACCTTTGTGACTCCACATTGTGTAAACTCACTTGTAGTGTATAAGATGAACTAGATGGACCCATACTTACCCAAACATGGATTAATAGGTTCTCCACATTACTTTGAGGACAAACATGAGTGAAACGGTCTCAATCCAAGGGAGGAACATCAAATGGACCTAATTTGGGAACCGGAAGAGGTAAGAGTCCGAAATGTACCTCTGGTCTCTAGATTAAGGAAACTCACTTGTAGTGTATAAGATGAACTAGATGGACCCATACTTACCCAAACATGGATTAATAGGTTCTCCACATTACTATGAGGACAAACATGAGTGAACGTCTCAATCCAAGGGAGGAACATCAAATGGACCTATTTTGGGAACCGGAAGAGGTAAGGAGTCCGAAATGTACCTCTGTGACTCCAGATTGAGGAAACTCACTTTTAGTGTATAAGATGAACAAGATGGACCCATACTTACCCAAACATAGATTAATAGCTTCTATACATGACTATGAGGACAAACATGACTGAAACGGTCTCAATCCAAGGGAGGAACATCAAATGGACCAAATTTGGATCCGGAAGAGGTATGGAGTCCGAAATGTACCTCTGTGACTCCACATTGTGGAAACTCACTTATAGTGTATAAGATGAACTAGATGGACCCATACTTACCCAAACATGGATTAATAGGTTCTCCACATTACTATGAGGACAAACATGACTGAAACGGTCTCAATCCAAGGGAGGAACATCAAATGGACCAAATTCGGGATCCGGAAGAGGTATGGAGTCCGAAATGTACCTCTGTGACTCCACATTGTGGAAACTCACTTGTAGTGCATAAGATGAACTAGATGGACCCATACTTACCCAAACATGGATTAATAGGTTCTCCACATTACTATGAGGACAAACATGAGTGAAACGGTCTCAATCCTAGGGAGGAACATCAAATGGACCAAATTTGGGAACCGGAAGAGGTAAGGAGTCCGAAAAAATGTACCTCTGTGACTCCAGATTGAGGAAACTACTTTTAGTGTATAAGATGAACAAGATGGACCCATACTTACCCAAACATTGATTAATAGCTTCTATACATGACTATGAGGACAAACATGACTGAAACGGTCTCAATCCAAGGGAGGAACATCAAATGGACCAAATTTTGGGATCCGGAAGAGGTAAGGAGTCCGAAATGTACCTCTGTGACTCCACATTGAGGAAACTCACTTGTAGTGCATAAGATGAACTAGATGACCCATACTTACCCAAACATGGATTAATAGGTTCTCCACATTACTATGAGGACAAACATGAGTGAAACGGTCTCAATACAAGGGAGGAACATCAAATGGACCAAATTTGGGAACCGGAAGAGGTAAGGAGTCCGAAATGTACCTCTGTGACTCCACATTGCGGAAACTCACTTGTAGTGCATAAGATGAACTAGATAGACCCATACTTACCCAAACATGGATTAATAGCTTCTACATTACTATGAGGACAAACATGAGTGAAACGGTCTCAATCCAAGGGAGGAACATCAAATGGACCAAATTTGGGAACCGGAAGAGGTAAGGAGTCCGAAATGTACCTCTGTGACTCCACATTGTGGAAACTCACTTGTAGTGTATAAGATGAACTAGATGGACCCATACTTACCCAAACATGGATTAATAGGTTCTCCACATTACTATGAGGACAAACATGAGTGAAACGGTCTCAATCCAAGGGAGGAACATCAAATGGACCAAATTTGGGAACCGGAAGAGGTAAGGAGTCCGAAATGTACCTCTGTGACTCCACATTGTGGAAACTCACTTGTAGTGTATAAGATGAACTAGATGGACCCATACTTACCCAAACATGGATTAATAGGTTCTCCACATTACTATGAGGACAAACATGAGTGAAACGGTCTCAATCCAAGGGAGGAACATCAAATGGACCAAATTTGGGAACCGGAAGAGGTAAGGAGTCCGAAATGTACCTCTGTGACTCCACATTGAGGAAACTCACTTGTAGTGTATAAGATGAACTAGATGGACCCATACTTACCCAAACATGGATTAATAGCTTCTATACATGACTATGAGGACAAACATGAGTGAAACGGTCTCAATCCAAGGGAGGAACATCAAATGGACCAAATTTGGGAACCGGAAGAGGTAAGGAGTCCGAAATGTACCTCTGTGACTCCAGATTGAGGAAACTCACTTGTAGTGTATAAGATGAACTAGATGGACCCATACTTACCCAAACATGGATTAATAGGTTCTACATGACTATGAGGACAAACATGAGTGAAACGGTCTCAATCCAAGGGAGGAACATCAAATGGACCAAATTTGGGAACCGGAAGAGGTAAGGAGTCCGAAATGTACCTCTGTGACTCCACATTGAGGAAACTCACTTGTAGTGTATAAGATGAACTAGATGGACCCATACTTACCCAAACATGGATTAATAGGTTCTCCACATTACTATGAGGACAAACATGAGTGAAACGGTCTCAATCCAAGGGAGGAACATCAAATGGACCAAATTTGGGAACCGGAAGAGGTAAGGAGTCCGAAATGTACCTCTGTGACTCCAGATTGAGGAAACTCACTTGTAGTGTATAAGATGAACAAGATGGACCCATACTTACCCAAACATGGATTAATAGGTTCTATACATGACTATGAGGACAAACATGAGTGAAACGGTCTCAATCCAAGGGAGGAACATCAAATGGACCAAATTTGGGAACCGGAAGAGGTAAGGAGTCCGAAATGTACCTCTGTGACTCCACATTGAGGAAACTCACTTGTAGTGTATAAGATGAACTAGATGGACCCATACTTACCCAAACATGGATTAATAGGTTCTACATGACTATGAGGACAAACATGAGTGAAACGGTCTCAATCCAAGGGAGGAACATCAAATGGACCAAATTTGGGAACCGGAAGAGGTAAGGAGTCCGAAATGTACCTCTGTGACTCCACATTGAGGAAACTCACTTGTAGTGTATAAGATGAACTAGATGGACCCATACTTACCCAAACATGGATTAATAGGTTCTCCACATTACTATGAGGACAAACATGAGTGAAACGGTCTCAATCCAAGGGAGGAACATCAAATGGACCAAATTTGGGAACCGGAAGAGGTAAGGAGTCCGAAATGTACCTCTGTGACTCCACATTGAGGAAACTCACTTGTAGTGTATAAGATGAACTAGATGGACCCATACTTACCCAAACATGGATTAATAGGTTCTCCACATTACTATGAGGACAAACATGAGTGAAACGGTCTCAATCCAAGGGAGGAACATCAAATGGACCAAATTTGGGAACCGGAAGAGGTAAGGAGTCCGAAATGTACCTCTGTGACTCCACATTGAGGAAACTCACTTGTAGTGTATAAGATGAACTAGATGGACCCATACTTACCCAAACATGGATTAATAGGTTCTACATTACTATGAGGACAAACATGAGTGAAACGGTCTCAATCCAAGGGAGGAACATCAAATGGACCAAATTTGGGAACCGGAAGAGGTAAGGAGTCCGAAATGTACCTCTGTGACTCCAGATTGAGGAAACTCACTTGTAGTGTATAAGATGAACTAGATGGACCCATACTTACCCAAACATGGATTAATAGGTTCTATACATGACTATGAGGACAAACATGAGTGAAACGGTCTCAATCCAAGGGAGGAACATCAAATGGACCAAATTTGGGAACCGGAAGAGGTAAGGAGTCCGAAATGTACCTCTGTGACTCCAGATTGAGGAAACTCACTTGTAGTGTATAAGATGAACTAGATGGACCCATACTTACCCAAACATGGATTAATAGGTTCTATACATGACTATGAGGACAAACATGAGTGAAACGGTCTCAATCCAAGGGAGGAACATCAAATGGACCAAATTTGGGAACCGGAAGAGGTAAGGAGTCCGAAATGTACCTCTGTGACTCCACATTGAGGAAACTCACTTGTAGTGTATAAGATGAACTAGATGGACCCATACTTACCCAAACATGGATTAATAGGTTCTACATGACTATGAGGACAAACATGACTGAAACGGTCTCAATCCAAGGGAGGAACATCAAATGGACCAAATTTGGGAACCGGAAGAGGTAAGGAGTCCGAAATGTACCTCTGTGACTCCACATTGAGGAAACTCACTTGTAGTGTATAAGATGAACTAGATGGACCCATACTTACCCAAACATGGATTAATAGGTTCTCCACATTACTATGAGGACAAACATGAGTGAAACGGTCTCAATCCAAGGGAGGAACATCAAATGGACCAAATTTGGGAACCGGAAGAGGTAAGGAGTCCGAAATGTACCTCTGTGACTCCACATTGAGGAAACTCACTTGTAGTGTATAAGATGAACTAGATGGACCCATACTTACCCAAACATGGATTAATAGGTTCTCCACATTACTATGAGGACAAACATGAGTGAAACGGTCTCAATCCAAGGGAGGAACATCAAATGGACCAAATTTGGGAACCGGAAGAGGTAAGGAGTCCGAAATGTACCTCTGTGACTCCAGATTGAGGAAACTCACTTGTAGTGTATAAGATGAACTAGATGGACCCATACTTACCCAAACATGGATTAATAGGTTCTATACATGACTATGAGGACAAACATGAGTGAAACGGTCTCAATCCAAGGGAGGAACATCAAATGGACCAAATTTGGGAACCGGAAGAGGTAAGGAGTCCGAAATGTACCTCTGTGACTCCACATTGAGGAAACTCACTTGTAGTGTATAAGATGAACTAGATGGACCCATACTTACCCAAACATGGATTAATAGGTTCTCCACATGACTATGAGGACAAACATGAGTGAAACGGTCTCAATCCAAGGGAGGAACATCAAATGGACCAAATTTGGGAACCGGAAGAGGTAAGGAGTCCGAAATGTACCTCTGTGACTCCACATTGAGGAAACTCACTTGTAGTGTATAAGATGAACTAGATGGACCCATACTTACCCAAACATGGATTAATAGGTTCTCACATTACTATGAGGACAAACATGAGTGAAACGGTCTCAATCCAAGGGAGGAACATCAAATGGACCAAATTTGGGAACCGGAAGAGGTAAGGAGTCCGAAATGTACCTCTGTGACTCCACATTGTGGAAACTCACTTGTAGTGTATAAGATGAACTAGATGGACCCATACTTACCCAAACATGGATTAATAGGTTCTCCACATTACTATGAGGACAAACATGAGTGAAACGGTCTCAATCCAAGGGAGGAACATCAAATGGACCAAATTTGGGAACCGGAAGAGGTAAGGAGTCCGAAATGTACCTCTGTGACTCCACATTGAGGAAACTCACTTGTAGTGTATAAGATGAACTAGATGGACCCATACTTACCCAAACATGGATTAATAGGTTCTCCACATTACTATGAGGACAAACATGAGTGAAACGGTCTCAATCCAAGGGAGGAACATCAAATGGACCAAATTTGGGAACCGGAAGAGGTAAGGAGTCCGAAATGTACCTCTGTGACTCCACATTGAGGAAACTCACTTGTAGTGTATAAGATGAACTAGATGGACCCATACTTACCCAAACATGGATTAATAGGTTCTACATGACTATGAGGACAAACATGAGTGAAACGGTCTCAATCCAAGGGAGGAACATCAAATGGACCAAATTTGGGAACCGGAAGAGGTAAGGAGTCCGAAATGTACCTCTGTGACTCCACATTGAGGAAACTCACTTGTAGTGTATAAGATGAACTAGATGGACCCATACTTACCCAAACATGGATTAATAGGTTCTCCACATGACTATGAGGACAAACATGAGTGAAACGGTCTCAATCCAAGGGAGGAACATCAAATGGACCAAATTTGGGAACCGGAAGAGGTAAGGAGTCCGAAATGTACCTCTGTGACTCCACATTGAGGAAACTCACTTGTAGTGTATAAGATGAACTAGATGGACCCATACTTACCCAAACATGGATTAATAGGTTCTACACATGACTATGAGGACAAACATGAGTGAAACGGTCTCAATCCAAGGGAGGAACATCAAATGGACCAAATTTGGGAACCGGAAGAGGTAAGGAGTCCGAAATGTACCTCTGTGACTCCAGATTGAGGAAACTCACTTGTAGTGTATAAGATGAACAGATGGACCCATACTTACCCAAACATGGATTAATAGCTTCTATACATGACTATGAGGACAAACATGAGTGAAACGGTCTCAATCCAAGGGAGGAACATCAAATGGACCAAATTTGGGAACCGGAAGAGGTAAGGAGTCCGAAATGTACCTCTGTGACTCCACATTGAGGAAACTCACTTGTAGTGTATAAGATGAACTAGATGGACCCATACTTACCCAAACATGGATTAATAGGTTCTCCACATTACTATGAGGACAAACATGAGTGAAACGGTCTCAATCCAAGGGAGGAACATCAAATGGACCAAATTTGGGAACCGGAAGAGGTAAGGAGTCCGAAATGTACCTCTGTGACTCCACATTGTGGAAACTCACTTGTAGTGTATAAGATGAACTAGATGGACCCATACTTACCCAAACATGGATTAATAGGTTCTCCACATTACTATGAGGACAAACATGAGTGAAACGGTCTCAATCCAAGGGAGGAACATCAAATGGACCAAATTTGGGAACCGGAAGAGGTAAGGAGTCCGAAATGTACCTCTGTGACTCCAGATTGAGGAAACTCACTTGTAGTGTATAAGATGAACAAGATGGACCCATACTTACCCAAACATGGATTAATAGCTTCTATACATGACTATGAGGACAAACATGAGTGAAACGGTCTCAATCCAAGGGAGGAACATCAAATGGAAGATCAGAGCTAGAAAATAGGTAGAGCTCGTCGGTTTCAATTTTCATCCTGTCAGCCCGACTTCCTATTTGGTCGACACTCTGCAGTTGTGCAAAAACAAAAAATGATCTTAAGAAGAAAAAAGTGTAATCAAGCCAACATAATGCATGGGATAATATCCTTCAGAACAATACTAGAACTACCGTAAAAGAGAACATTTTTCTACAAATAAAGTGCAGATGCGAGTAATTTGGATGCTAGAACTGAAAGACTACTTTGCATTTTGCAATTAAGCTCATTCACACCAACTTAAGCAGCCATGGAACAAATATACAATCCACGAGTTTTGGATACACAGAAGTTGAGTACTACTAACCTCTTCACCAGAGACATACAAAACCGGTGCTGGTTGGGCCGAATCATTCCCCTCAGCAATTATAGAAGCAATCTTCCATTCAAGAATACGGAGAGAGGATCAGTGAGTCGTTGTGTGCATTCACAATCCGTTTTCACATTACTAAAAGTTGATAACCAACGTACCAAGGGAAAACAAAATAATAAAATCACATATTCTAACCTGCAATAACAAGGTACTCTTGCCAATACCAGGGTCACCACCAATCAAAATCAAGGAACCTACAAAACAACACTATAGAGCATAAGCTTTTCCAGAAACTGAAGTAATGTTAAACACAAAACGAAAGACGAAAAAGAATTAAAATCATGAAGACAGCATCAAACCTGGAGCAAGACCACCACCAAGCACTCTCCCAACTTCATTCCCAAAAAGTCCAGGCCTACTAACATCAAATTGCATCATGTAAACAATAAGAACAACAAAAAAAATATCATATTTAAAGAAGAAGCAATACATACAGAGAAATTCGCCATTGTTGCTGAGTAATTCCATCAATCACAGAGCTCAATTTGAGCGGCTGCACCACTCCTTGCTCAGGCAACCACGACAAACCAGAACTTTCCGAAACACCCGAGCCGCCGCCGCCGCCGCCACTAAAATTTCCACCACCACTTCCACGAGACTCGGAAGCTTCGGAGAAACGCCGCATGGTCCCAACTTTGTTACAAGCACGACAGCTCCCCCACCATTGCCCTTCCGAATGCCCACAGCTCTCGCAAACCCAAGAGGTTTTCACTTTACCTTTCTTCTTATTCATCACTACTTCCCCTGGATCCCATCCCCGCGTAAATCCGCCGGATTTGGATTTTCTCGATTTCTCCTCGGGCTTCTCTTCTCCGCTAAAACTCGCGTCATTTGCGATTCTTCGTCTCTCTGTGACTTCGTCTGAGGTTGAATTGACGGTTTGATCGGAGACAGGTTCGAAAATGGAGGAGAGGCGACGGAAACGGAGGCGGACGGGGGGAACAGGAACCGTTACCGGAGAGGAGGAAGATCGGAGAAGAAGATGAGAGTGTACTCGAGTGTAGAAGCATCTGAAACATTTCATATTTGCGATCATCATCAACACAAGTCTCGAAATCTCCTTCAATTTTCTACTGCTCGTTAGGGTATGAGCTTGGAAGGACCCGCCAATTTCACACTCTTGATTTGCCGCTCAGTCTTCTCTCTTCTCTTCACATTTCCCAACACAGCACTAGCAGTGCTAAAAGTAATTAATGTTGTTTTACTAAGTGTGTTAACACCAAATGGCCACGAACCAACCAAGCCCAGGCCCACTAAGACCTGGCATGATTCCACAAGACCCAAAGAAGCCCGGACTAGCCCTGAAATTAAGTGTTTACGGTGTGCCTTTCTTCCTCTCTTTAGGCTCTACAGCAATGTAGCTTGATACTGTGACAGAAATGCATCCGGGGACTTTGACTCACTAGCTAGACACTAATGAGATGTAATCATTAAATGGTGACGAAATTTGTCTTCTAATGGTGAAGTTAAGCTCTTCTTCACGCTTTTTATAGTGTTATGGTTTGCCCGGAAAGAAAAAAAAAAATCCATTGAAAAAAGATTAATATTGGTAGATTATGAATTAACTGGTACTAGATAGATAGAAAAAAATGTTACTACAACACATGACATGTAGGAATGTAGTGGTGTGACAACAAAACGTTTTAACCAATTTATAAGTCATATATATCCTGATCTATTCTTTTTTTTTTTGGAAACATATATTTCTTTGATTACCTTTTAATATAGACTTTCACAAATAACTTAGCCTATCTAATATTGTGTTCTTATACTTTTACTAGGAAATCTCCAAAATTATGTTAATGATATATATATATATATATATATATATATATATATATATATATATTGATTTAATACCAAATCCTGACATAAATATTAAACATTTGGTGGTGAAAATTCATTTAGTAGTTGTTAACCAAATGGTTAATTATATTTCTACATTAGAATGTCTGGAGTTTCGTTTGCTAGTGGATGAGATTTTTTTGTTAATCAATGGAGGTAATGCTTATAGGAATACTAGGTAATGCTAATGAAATTTTAAACTGTTATATATATATATATATTATTTTTTTTTTACAAAAGCTTCACATTTTTTTATTTTTGCTGTTTTTTTATAAACTTTTCTTTGTAATATACTTTTTAATTATTTTTTACTTACCAATTTAATTATTTTATAATTAGTCATAATAACTTAATAAGTAAGATATTTTTATATTTTCTGTAAAAAACATACAATAGCCCTATCCTCACATTTCTTAAATTAATCCCTTAATTTTACTATTCATTAGACACTTTTAAATTTTTTATATCCATTAAAGGTCATTCGGCAAGCTTTTGTACAGTCCAATATTAGTCTACCAAGTGAATGTTTATTATCTAATTTATGATTTTGTTCTTTTCATTTTTGTGTTGACTAAATATTTGCGAGTTCTTTAGTTGTCTAATGCTCTTGATTTTTTTATATATATATTTGGTATATTAAATTGCCTTTGTATCTTCCAAAAGTCTCTCAAGTCACCGAAGTTCAAAAGATGGTGGTGTTTACTTGCAATTCATATTCGCTGTGTTAAGCATTGATGATACATTGGAAGTTAATAAGGTCGAGAGAGTAGCATATGATGATGTGAAATCTGTGGAGTATTTCTTAAAACAAAAGTTTGAATCACAGCCAAAGATTGCCAAGGTTGGTAAACTTTCTCTCTGTTCCACCAAGTACTTAGAAACATTAGATAATAGTCTTTAGATAAAAAGTAAAAGGATAAGC
The DNA here is from genome assembly GCA_902728155.2 of Microthlaspi erraticum. Classification (NCBI taxonomy): domain Eukaryota; kingdom Viridiplantae; phylum Streptophyta; class Magnoliopsida; order Brassicales; family Brassicaceae; genus Microthlaspi; species Microthlaspi erraticum. The sequence goes on from CACVBM020001614.1 coordinate 18,502, forward strand.
ATTAGATAATAATCTTTTAATCAAACATTAGATATAGTCTATCTATTATAGCACATCATGTCTTTGAAATCAGCTATTGATCGTCCTGGTTCATAAGTTTCTCTATCTTCATCAAAGTGTGTAGCTTTAGCTGATTTTCATTTAAACGTAGGCTTGGGAAGTTGAAAAGTCTTGTGTTTTCTGTGAAGCATGTCTTCACCTAGTGATTTCCAATAGTGATTCCACAAATTTAGAGGACTCCCAACCACTACAAGAAATATTGGTATTGATAGCACAATATAATAGCACGATTTTCGTAACTGCTATTAAAGGGGTATATTGATTTAGGGTACTCTATTATAACATTTTTTAAATGCTATGCCGAAATTTCAGTAACCGGGAACTATTGGAGCCTAATTTTCCAAATTTGTCATAGGCCTCGACACTTAAAAAAAAAGTCACAAGCCTTTTCTGTACAAAAAAAAACCAGATCTCTTGCGAGTGCGACCTTCGACCTTCTTCTCCTCCCTCTATCCTCTTCATTTCCGATTTACTCCTCAATCATCTCCGATCGGAGATGCTCCTCAATCTTGTGATAGCCCTCTCTCATCATCTCTCTCCTGCTTATCCCTTAGAAAATTAGGGTTTTAGACGAGGAAGAAGAGCAAACGTCTCTCGACTTTCCCCGTCAGTCTCTTCAGTCTCGCGACGGCACTAACGAAAATCCCGACTAGAAAGCAGAAATTTATCCTTCTGCTGGATCGATTCCTGGATTGATTCCGATTAGGACATATGTATTCTCCTTGCCTTGCTCCTTCTTTTGTTTCATAGCTTGGACCTCGTTTCTTATTGTGCATTTGATTTTTAAAAATTCTGGGTTTTGTGTGTTTTTCAGAGTTTGTTGGGGTCTTTGAATTTCAAAGCAGTTGTGATTGAGGTAAACTAAAAATCTCAATGCTTTAGCATCTTTGCTTGATTTCTTTTTACGACTCTAATCTAATAACGATTCCTACTTTGGTGGTAGCTAATTCACGAAGAAAGATGTATTGCCCTTTAATGTCTACAGTTCTCAGTTAGCCTAGCTGTTCAAGAGCGCCAGAACTGTTGAGATGGTTGAGAGACGAGTTCAGAATTCTATTTTGCGGATTGATGTGATGTCTAATTTGTGAGGTATAGTTTTCTTAAAAGAGATTGTTATCCTTTGGGGTTTAAGTAGTTTATGTTGCATCACAATGATAAAGATTGCTGTGTTGTTGAGATGAATCGTTTTTCAGTTCTTTGTTTTTCAGGTAATCTATGACAAAGTACCAGGACCAAGATGGGGTTTCGGATTCGTGACTATGTCGCCAGTCTCTGAAGTTGAGGCAGCTGCTCAAGAGTTCAATGGCTATGTAAGAAGATACTACTCTACCTTACTCTATTCTTTGATTGTTGTAATTAATTGGCTGAGGAATTGTTGTATCCTTGCTTGTTAGTATGTGTCTGTGTTTTGTTTTTTTAATTTTTGAGTTAGTGCTTTTGTGCTTTTGTATTCATTTTTAGCTGAGAAATGAGGCGTTTGATGGATACTTATATGGTTTTATGCTGTTCTATATTCCAGTGATAAGCTGCAAAGACGCTAATCTGGAGAAATTGGAGAGCAGAAACAGTGATCTTTAAGCACCACAAAACTTCCTGTTTGCACCACTTTCTATCAAGGTTTGGCTATCTGTCAATAAAACGTTTTCACTATTTTGATGATAGATGTTGCGTATCCAAAGGTGTAGGCTAAAGCCGGTGATGATATGGTTAGAACTCACTTTCCTCTTTGTACTTACTAGATTTTCGTACAAGAAGTGATATTCTTGACATCACTTTTATGGCGCTTTGTGTGGTTATTGATTAATGTATTCTTGACATATGATTCACAGTATAACCTCCTGTGGGCTACAGTTGCTGAGGAAAATAACTTGTTGGCGGTTTTTGTTTTGCTAGGATTAGATGATTGACAATGTTCTTGAGCATTGATCCAGATGAAGCCGAAGAGAGTGGTAATGGAGCAGTAAGCCACAAGCGAATTTGAGTTTAGTACATGCCAGAGTTAAGCAAGGAAATGGAGTTTGGATTCTACTGTTAGTTAAGACTTGAACTGAGTGAGACTTGTAATATTTGTTGAGGATTGAGGCTTGTATTGAGTTTTTCTATATATATATGAATTCTATGAAAAATCAGGTTTCTTGCAAATGTATAACAAATATGAATATCTCAAACTAAATGGTGTGTATCAACAATAATAGTATATATAGCATACCGAAAATCAGTGTTTTATAGCAGCAAAATATGGCTCTTATATTTTAAATTATAGCTACAAAATAGAGCTACTAAACAATATATTATAGCCTAGTAAAAGAGCTACAACAAAGAAAATTATATCATTTATTATACGCTATAATAGACAAACTTGTAATAGCACATGAAAAAAGTGCTATCATATGGTGGTGACCTATAATAGCTCCGGCTAACACAGCGTTTATGAAAACGCTATCAAACACATATTATAGCACTAATCGTATGCTGTCAATGGGCATATTTCTTGTAGTGAACTTGACAATATATCAGCAAGCAAACAAATAGTCTTCGTAGTTGATAAGGTGTAGACCATTGAGTTGCTTCGTCCATCACGTCATGCCCTCAGAGTCTGAATCTAGGAGACCTCTATCATAGGATACTGATTTGTAATCATCATATTTCGTGTCCCCAGCACTTTGAATCTCTTCAAAACTTTCCACTTTTGACCATAGACTTCTATCGCTGTTCCATGTAATTTTTTTCAGAAATTCCGAATAAGTTATCTGATGAGCCTCTTCTGATTCTTCGTTTCTCTCCATCCATCGTCTAAACATACTTTTCTCAATGTCTTCCTTTGATTGAACTCTACTCATAATGAAAGAGTTATTACCATAAAGGTCCTCGTTCTTGTCAACAGATTCATTAAACTCGGCGTTGGAACGAATCCCAAAGTTTTGACCCTCAATAGTGTAGTCATCATGGTCGGCTTGCACCATTGTTGTTTCCGGAATGAATTGGATGAGAAATCTGTGTGAGGAGAACTTGTAGCTCGTTTTGTTGATGATGACCAAAAAACTACCAATGTTGTAGACTTCTCCCGCCTTTTTCGTTGTTGATGACCAGAAAGCTATTAAACTTGTAAACTTCACCAGCCTTTAATTTTTCCTCATAGTCTCCTAGTCGATAAGCTGGTATGAATGCTTGGATTGTAGTTCCCTGTATTAAATTATGGTAGAAAAGAGTATTATAAGCTGATGATGATTTAACTTTCTATTGGTAATTGGTAAATAATGTTGGTGTCGTTACCTTTTGATCGATTAGAAGCAGTTCATATCTCATAAGCAGACCTCCTTTTTTAGGGTTCCTTGCCTCCCAGAAGTGGATGTCTCTAGCAAGCAGCTCTTTCTTACAAAATCCTTTAGTGAGTTCATCCAAAACAAAAGGACGCCATAACTGATCAGAAACAGAAGAGCTGGAAGAAGACATAGCTATTTTAATAAACGCTCTCTCTTGAAGAATATGGTCTCTTAGAACTCTTGTATGTGTATTCTAAAGTTTAGAGGACTATTTATAGCCAATGCCAAACATTGAAATAGCTAAATTGTTAATTTCCTTTTTATTTTAATTAGTTAGTTTAGCTTTTCCAATAATATGTTCTTTTTGTTAGTTTAACTCTTTTTATGTTGAATTTCCATTAAACTATTTAAAATAATGGTTAAGGTAATTGGTGTCGTAATGTAAGTATTAAAATTCAAAATAGTACAATTTCCATTCTTTAATACAATAATGTAATTTTTCTCAAAAATTATTTAATTTTCGATTTTAAAATTAAAATGCTGATTTGGCAAATTTAATTGGTTTCTTAAAAGCTGATGTGAATGCTCTCAAAAGTTTATAGCTTTTCTATAGTATGGGTTGCCCGCCTGTTCCCCCCCAACTAAAATGTTTCCATCGTGATCCACACAGACTATTGAGCCCCTTTTATTTCCCCCCAAACTTATAATCTCTGTCGGTTTCCCCATTTGCGTTTTAAAAAACAAAATCCAGTTTTCGGAACAGTGATTGCCCGTTTTAACTCAATTGACCCGGGTTTTAAAACGCAAACCCGCGGTTTGTCTAACAAATCAGACCCGATTACATCTAACCCTAACCCGCAACCTTTTTCCCAAAAAATTAAAATCGATTTGGGGGAAATCGAAAGGGGATTAGGGTTCGTCGATTTGGGGAAATCAAAAGGGGATAGATTCGGGGTTAAATCCTCTGTTCGGTGTTCTCCCCCGTGTTGCTCCGTCGTTCTCATCTGGTCGGTTCTCCTGTTTCGTCGTCGTTCTCCGGTAGTCACGAAAGGAAACTGCATTTCCGATGAGGTATTGTTTCTTCGTTTTAGCGTTTAAATTCGTTCTGCTGACACTTAGAGTAGTTGTTTAGGGTGATTGTGGGAGTGATTGTCTCATGGTTTTGCTTATTTGCAGTCATTTCGACACTTTGAAATTGAACTTGCATTATGGAGGACTTATGGAGATAATCGGTGGTAGATTCAGTTACAATGGAGGAGCTTCGAAGCAGGGCATTGTTGTTGATCCTGATTTGATGACCTGGTCGTGTTTTGATGGCTACTGTGAGGAGTTTTCGATAGAAGGTGGTTTAGTGGAGCGAGTTTGGTGGAAGCTCCATCACGAGAGCATGGATACACTGAAGTGTATTGGTGTCGTGGCAAGTGACTCAGAGCTTATGAGAATGTGTAGTCAGGCTATGTCAACTTGTCGTGAAGTTGATGTGTTCATCGAGCAAGAGGAAAAGGGAAAAGATGGTGAGGAGGCTGATGTCAATTTGGAACAGTCTGCTGCTGTTGAAACTGAGAGCGAGAAGGCTCTTTCTGCTGAGAGCGAGAAGGCTCCTTCTGCTGAGGAGAATGAAAGCGAGATTGGTGAGGGTGAAAGCGAGGAGGCTGAGGAGAATCAAAGCCAGGAGGCTGAGGAGAATCAAAGTCAAAGCGAGGAGGCTGAGGAGAATCAAAGCGAGGCTGCTGCAGATGAAAGCGATAAGGATGCTGGAAATGAAAGCGAGATTGATAGCGAGAAAGAGGAAGCTTTGAGGGAAGCTAAGAGGAAAAAGGATAAAAAAGGTAAATCTAAGGTTTTGGAAGATGAAGAAGACATTGGTGCGCGATATGATATGGAGATTGAGGATGCTGTAGCTAGTTTTGTTGATGAGGAAGTAGATTTCAGAAGGACAATTCTAGAGAGTTCAGATAGTGAAGAAGAAGATGATTTGGCTTTGAGAAAGAGACGAATGAAGAGAGATGCTCAGGTTGATAAGTTAGCTCTAGGAGCTACTTTTTGGTCAGGTTATGAGTTCAAGGAAGCCGTTTTGGATTATGCTTTGGCGAATGCAAAGAATATTGAGCAAAATAGATGGGACAAGACGAAGATTGGATACAAATGTGGTGAAGGAGGAAAATGCAAGTGGAAGCTTTATTGCTCGTATGATGAGCCGCATGGGAAGTGGGTTATAAAGACAAAGTGTGGATATCACAGCTGCACGCCTAAAGGAGATGCAAGATGCTTAAAGCTCCAGTCACTGCAAAGCTTTTCTTTCACAAGTTGAGGCAAAAGCCTAACTTTTGGCCTATCAAAATGCAGAAGTACATCAAAGAAACTTGGAGGCTTGTAAGCACAACGAATCAATGCCAGAATGGAAGGTTGCTAGCTCTGAAATGGCTCGACAGAGAGTATGAGCAACAATTTGCACATATTCGTGGATATGTCGAAGAGATACTCACGCATCACGAGAGAACAACGGCCATTGTTGAAACATATCCGAATGCAAAAAACCAAGATGTCTTCAGTCGGTTTTATGTGTGTTTTGAGAAGCTTAGGACCAGATGGAAAAGCTCTTGTCGTCCTATCATCGGGTTAGATGGAACCTTCTTCAAAGGCATAGTGAAAGGATGTTTGTTGACAGCGGTTGGACATGACCCTAACAATCAAATTTATCCGATTGCTTGGGTTGTGGTACAAGCTGAGACAGGGGACAATTGGTTATAGTTTATGAAGAATCTAAAGGCTGATTTGGGGCTTGAAGATGGCAGTGGATATGTCATCATTTCAGACAGATGCAAGGTAAGTTAGACTTAACAACTTTGATTTTTTGACAGTTTCATTCGCTTTATACAGTTTTGTCCTAACAACTTTGATTTTTTTTTTGAAGGGACTACTTAGTTCTGTTAAAGCCGAGTTGCCAAAGGCAGAGCATAGGTTTTGCGTGAAGCACATCTATGAGAACTTGAAGAAGAACCATGCCGGGAAAGACTTATTGAAGAAGTATGTGTGGAATGTTGCTTGGAGCTGTACTATGACTGCATACCGAAAGAATCTTCAGAAGCTAAAAGAGTATGATGTGCCTCTGTTTGAAGATGTTTTGAAAATGGAGCCAAGGTATTGGACATTAGCTTTTTTCAAGCTTGGTAGCTTCTGCGACAAGGTGGAAAACAACTCAACAGAATCTTTCAATGCAACTATTACAAAGGCAAGAGGTAAGGCCATAATACCAATGCTTGAGACCATTAGGAGGCAAGCAATGGTTCGAAATGCAAAGAGACAGAAGAAGGCTGAAAGATGGGATGGTAGGTGTACAAAGTATGTCAAATTGGTCCTCAAGGAGCTGAAGGAACACGCTGACAAATGCGTGGTCAGTCGTGGGAGTCATGGGAACTTTGAGGTGGATCTTTATGATGATAGATGTCATGTAGACACGAAAAATAAGACATGCTCGTGCTTTAAATGGCAAATCTCAGGCATCCCATGTGAGCATGCGTATGGAGCGATGTTAGATGCTGGTTTAGACACAGATGATTATGTCTACGAGTGCTTCTATACAGGTAAACAGCGAGACTGTTATAGTGATAATGTCAAGCCAATGAGAGGACCAGGTATATGGATGGCTGGTTCTCATAGGCTGGTGGTAGCTCCTCCGGAACAAGATCCTCCAGAGGGAGAGGGATCTGAAAAAAAGAAAAAGAAGAAGTCCAAAAAAGGCGAAAAAAGAATCAAGGGTAAGTTTGAGTCACCAAAAAAGAAAAAAAGGTAGGTTCAGAAAACCAAAAGGACTGGTCGAATAATGCATTGCTCCAAGTGTGGTGAAGCTGGTCACAATGCAGCTAGATGTAAGATACACCCAAAGAAGAAGCGAAAGATGACAGAAGAAGCAAGTGACCAGGTATTTTCCCTAGTTTATGTGTATGAGTTTATGAGTTTGATAGTTCGAGTGGTTATGAGTTTGATAATATGATTGGTTTTGAGTTTTGAGAGTTTATGTGTATGTTTGATTGGTTCTGAGTTTGCTTGTCTCTGGTTTTGATTGGTTGTGAGTTTGCTTCTCTCTGATTTTGATTGGTTTTGAGTTTGCTTGTCTCTGATTTTATGTGTATGTTTCGGTTTTCAGGCCAATACTTCATCTCAAGGAGCTGGAAATGGGGCTTTTCAAGGTCCTGAAACCATGTCACTCACTCAACCATCTCAAATGTCAGACTAAAACTTGGAACTCGGTTTCCTCTTATTAGGAATTGTTCTTCTTTTGTTGTGATTCCTTCTTGTGATTCCTCTTTTGTTGTTCTTTCTTGGATTATGAATGCTCACTCTTGTCTTTCTTTGGAATTATGTGGATGTTCTTTTGTTGTTCATTTTGGATTATTAATGTTATTTTCAATTGAGATAGACAGATATTGGTGAACACATTTACTTCAAACAACTTAGAAATATTAAAAGTGGGTAATCCAAAGATGCAAATTGAGTTTACATAATCAGGTTTTCACACCAATCCAACAAAATGAAACGAATCCAACAAAGTAGTACATGTGTTTCCATCCAACAACAATGTCACAAAATGAAACAAACACACATTAAGCTTCCCACAAATCTAGCCCATAAGCTTCCCACAAATGCAAGCAATGGTTCCTACAACCAACAATGTAATCCCAACCTTTTGCATGCTCGTTTTTGCCATCTCTCGAGCCATCTTCTGCAAAGTTTCAGCAGCCATCATCATTTCTTCTTTCATTTTTGCTTTCACCTCTTCTAGCTCTTCTTTCACTCTTTCTTCAACCATCTTACGAATCATCCTCTCTTCTAGTTCCAGTTTCTCCACCATTTTTCCTCTCAATTCCTTTACCTCATCAACAAGACTCAAATGCTTTCTCTCCACCATTCTAGTCTCATCGACCAAAGCTTCCTCAATCCACTTGAAAAGATGCTCTTCTGTTTGCCTCTACACACACAATTTACATCAAATTACATAACTCTTTCATATATGTGTACATTGTTTTCGATTGGTTTGTACCTGTAATGCAACTTCACATCTGTAGAATCGACGGAAAGGATTGTCTTTGGTTTGAGCCGCATAAGTCACAAGGTTCCTACCACACCAAAATCTTGATGGAACACGATACACTGATCTTCTGTTGGTCAGACGAGATGAAGCTGAAGATAAACTACTCATTGTTTTGTTCCCTATTCGAAAAAGAAACCAGCAACAATGATGACAATCACTTGAACCAAAAAACGAAATCACCCAAGAATTCGACAAAGAAACCAATTCGGAATTATAGTTAGCTTACCTTTCTGTCTCTGTCGGAATAATAGATGTCTAATTCTCCTCTCCACGGAACAATATTCAACCCCAGAATCGACGAACCCTAATCCCCTTTCGATTTCCCCCAAATCGATGTAATCGGGTCTGATTTGTTAGACAAACCGCGGGTTTGCGTTTTAAAACCCGGGTCAATTGAGTTAAAACGGGCAATCACTGTTCCGAAAACTGGATTTTGTTTTTTAAAACGCAAATGGGGGAACCGACAGAGATTATAAGTTTGGGGGAAATAAAAGGGGCTCAAAAGTTTGTGGATCACGATGGAAACATTTTAGTTGGGGGGAATAGGCGGGCAACCCCTATAGTATAGATTGTGGATTCTTCTAGAACATGTAAAATATGTAAAATTTCGATTAGGGGAAATACTAAACATGTCTTCAAATAAATCTGTGCATATTTGCCGTTAAGACAGTAAGACGACGACGACGACGACCAGAACAAAGACTAAACTATACAGCGACATGTCTTTGACTTTGACTCTTTGTAGTCCGATAACCAAAACCAAAAAACCTACGAACCGCTTGCTGTCTCGAAGCCTTAGATCAATGAGCGGCTAAGATAACACAAGACTTCCCGAACTGATTCTGTGCCTTAGCTTCCACGTTTCATTTAGAATATCCTCACTGTTAGGTCGCTTCAGATACTCACCCACATCTATCTTCAGTCTTCTTACGTGATCCACAGGCTTTGTGGCTGACTCATATGGGCTCCAACTTCCTCTGCTACTTACGGTACCAATGCTCGTCGTCTCTCGCCCACTCGATGCATCCTACCAAGACGACATTCAGTGTCAGAAACTTTCTCTTTGTCATCTAATCAGTTCGAACCGGTTTAGTGCTATTACCTGAGCTGGACCGGATTCCCAGAGATTCAGTTTTGTATTTGGCGTGTGTGGGGCCATGTCAAGTCGTGTTAGAGCAGCACAAGTGTCGTCTGGAGTGTCCCATTGCAGCCATGGAAGCATAACGCCGTCCATTTCAACAGGAACACTCTTTGGAAGAGTGGTCTGTGATTTTGTCAGGCCGAAGCTTGAGCTACTCTCGCTCCTCTCGTCCTCAAACGATGAGAAGTCTGTGTCTTCAATGTTTGAGATGAATTCGTCAATGTATTGCTCTGCTTCATCTGTCAAACACATAGACAGCCTCCGGTCCTTGCTCCTCTGCGGAAAAGAAGATCTTTTATCTCTTTAATTGGAAAAGAGCAAACGCAATTATATGTGCCAGCGAATGGAGTAGTTACCTTGCGCATCCGCGCAGTCGTTTCGTTAGACTCAGAACTGTTTTCAGTGAGTAAGTTCTTTAAGTTTAAAGAGAGCTCTCTGCCACGCTCCTCTTCCAACATGATCTCAGCCAGCAATTCTCTCTTGCGCTCCTCAGACTGTCAATTCAAGGTGAAACGAAGCGTCGTGTATTTTTTTGGTTCACTGATTCCTTGATGAAAAAACAAGTACCA
>CACVBM020001615.1:0-28550 GCA_902728155.2 Microthlaspi erraticum
AATTTGGGAACCGGAAGAGGTTAGGAGTCCGAAATGTACCTCTGTGACTCCACATTGTGGAAACTCACTTGTAGTGTATAAGATGAACTAGATGGACCCATACTTACCCAAACATGGATTAATAGGTTCTACACATGACTATGAGGACAAACATGAGTGAAACGGTCTCAATCCAAGGGAGGAACATCAAATGGACCTAATTTGGGAACCGGAAGAGGTAAGGAGTCCGAAATGTACCTCTGTGACTCCACATTGTGGAAACTCACTTGTAGTGTATAAGATGAACTAGATGGACCCATACTTACCCAAACATGGATTAATAGGTTCTACACATGACTATGAGGACAAACATGAGTGAAACGGTCTCAATCCAAGGGAGGAACATCAAATGGACCTAATTTGGGAACCGGAAGAGGTAAGGAGTCCGAAATGTACCTCTGTGACTCCACATTGTGGAAACTCACTTGTAGTGTATAAGATGAACTAGATGGACCCATACTTACCCAAACATGGATTAATAGGTTCTACACATGACTATGAGGACAAACATGAGTGAAACGGTCTCAATCCAAGGGAGGAACATCAAATGGACCTAATTTGGGAACCGGAAGAGGTAAGGAGTCCGAAATGTACCTCTGTGACTCCACATTGTGGAAACTCACTTGTAGTGTATAAGATGAACTAGATGGACCCATACTTACCCAAACATGGATTAATAGGTTCTACACATGACTATGAGGACAAACATGAGTGAAACGGTCTCAATCCAAGGGAGGAACATCAAATGGACCTAATTTGGGAACCGGAAGAGGTAAGGAGTCCGAAATGTACCTCTGTGACTCCACATTGTGGAAACTCACTTGTAGTGTATAAGATGAACTAGATGGACCCATACTTACCCAAACATGGATTAATAGGTTCTACACATGACTATGAGGACAAACATGAGTGAAACGGTCTCAATCCAAGGGAGGAACATCAAATGGACCTAATTTGGGAACCGGAAGAGGTAAGGAGTCCGAAATGTACCTCTGTGACTCCACATTGTGGAAACTCACTTGTAGTGTATAAGATGAACTAGATGGACCCATACTTACCCAAACATGGATTAATAGGTTCTACACATGACTATGAGGACAAACATGAGTGAAACGGTCTCAATCCAAGGGAGGAACATCAAATGGACCTAATTTGGGAACCGGAAGAGGTAAGGAGTCCGAAATGTACCTCTGTGACTCCACATTGTGGAAACTCACTTGTAGTGTATAAGATGAACTAGATGGACCCATACTTACCCAAACATGGATTAATAGGTTCTACACATGACTATGAGGACAAACATGAGTGAAACGGTCTCAATCCAAGGGAGGAACATCAAATGGACCTAATTTGGGAACCGGAAGAGGTAAGGAGTCCGAAATGTACCTCTGTGACTCCACATTGTGGAAACTCACTTGTAGTGTATAAGATGAACTAGATGGACCCATACTTACCCAAACATGGATTAATAGGTTCTACACATGACTATGAGGACAAACATGAGTGAAACGGTCTCAATCCAAGGGAGGAACATCAAATGGACCTAATTTGGGAACCGGAAGAGGTAAGGAGTCCGAAATGTACCTCTGTGACTCCACATTGTGGAAACTCACTTGTAGTGTATAAGATGAACTAGATGGACCCATACTTACCCAAACATGGATTAATAGGTTCTACACATGACTATGAGGACAAACATGAGTGAAACGGTCTCAATCCAAGGGAGGAACATCAAATGGACCTAATTTGGGAACCGGAAGAGGTAAGGAGTCCGAAATGTACCTCTGTGACTCCACATTGTGGAAACTCACTTGTAGTGTATAAGATGAACTAGATGGACCCATACTTACCCAAACATGGATTAATAGGTTCTACACATGACTATGAGGACAAACATGAGTGAAACGGTCTCAATCCAAGGGAGGAACATCAAATGGACCTAATTTGGGAACCGGAAGAGGTAAGGAGTCCGAAATGTACCTCTGTGACTCCACATTGTGGAAACTCACTTGTAGTGTATAAGATGAACTAGATGGACCCATACTTACCCAAACATGGATTAATAGGTTCTACACATGACTATGAGGACAAACATGAGTGAAACGGTCTCAATCCAAGGGAGGAACATCAAATGGACCTAATTTGGGAACCGGAAGAGGTAAGGAGTCCGAAATGTACCTCTGTGACTCCACATTGTGGAAACTCACTTGTAGTGTATAAGATGAACTAGATGGACCCATACTTACCCAAACATGGATTAATAGGTTCTACACATGACTATGAGGACAAACATGAGTGAAACGGTCTCAATCCAAGGGAGGAACATCAAATGGACCTAATTTGGGAACCGGAAGAGGTAAGGAGTCCGAAATGTACCTCTGTGACTCCACATTGTGGAAACTCACTTGTAGTGTATAAGATGAACTAGATGGACCCATACTTACCCAAACATGGATTAATAGGTTCTACACATGACTATGAGGACAAACATGAGTGAAACGGTCTCAATCCAAGGGAGGAACATCAAATGGACCTAATTTGGGAACCGGAAGAGGTAAGGAGTCCGAAATGTACCTCTGTGACTCCACATTGTGGAAACTCACTTGTAGTGTATAAGATGAACTAGATGGACCCATACTTACCCAAACATGGATTAATAGGTTCTACACATGACTATGAGGACAAACATGAGTGAAACGGTCTCAATCCAAGGGAGGAACATCAAATGGACCTAATTTGGGAACCGGAAGAGGTAAGGAGTCCGAAATGTACCTCTGTGACTCCACATTGTGGAAACTCACTTGTAGTGTATAAGATGAACTAGATGGACCCATACTTACCCAAACATGGATTAATAGGTTCTACACATGACTATGAGGACAAACATGAGTGAAACGGTCTCAATCCAAGGGAGGAACATCAAATGGACCTAATTTGGGAACCGGAAGAGGTAAGGAGTCCGAAATGTACCTCTGTGACTCCACATTGTGGAAACTCACTTGTAGTGTATAAGATGAACTAGATGGACCCATACTTACCCAAACATGGATTAATAGGTTCTACACATGACTATGAGGACAAACATGAGTGAAACGGTCTCAATCCAAGGGAGGAACATCAAATGGACCTAATTTGGGAACCGGAAGAGGTAAGGAGTCCGAAATGTACCTCTGTGACTCCACATTGTGGAAACTCACTTGTAGTGTATAAGATGAACTAGATGGACCCATACTTACCCAAACATGGATTAATAGGTTCTACACATGACTATGAGGACAAACATGAGTGAAACGGTCTCAATCCAAGGGAGGAACATCAAATGGACCTAATTTGGGAACCGGAAGAGGTAAGGAGTCCGAAATGTACCTCTGTGACTCCACATTGTGGAAACTCACTTGTAGTGTATAAGATGAACTAGATGGACCCATACTTACCCAAACATGGATTAATAGGTTCTACACATGACTATGAGGACAAACATGAGTGAAACGGTCTCAATCCAAGGGAGGAACATCAAATGGACCTAATTTGGGAACCGGAAGAGGTAAGGAGTCCGAAATGTACCTCTGTGACTCCACATTGTGGAAACTCACTTGTAGTGTATAAGATGAACTAGATGGACCCATACTTACCCAAACATGGATTAATAGGTTCTACACATGACTATGAGGACAAACATGAGTGAAACGGTCTCAATCCAAGGGAGGAACATCAAATGGACCTAATTTGGGAACCGGAAGAGGTAAGGAGTCCGAAATGTACCTCTGTGACTCCACATTGTGGAAACTCACTTGTAGTGTATAAGATGAACTAGATGGACCCATACTTACCCAAACATGGATTAATAGGTTCTACACATGACTATGAGGACAAACATGAGTGAAACGGTCTCAATCCAAGGGAGGAACATCAAATGGACCTAATTTGGGAACCGGAAGAGGTAAGGAGTCCGAAATGTACCTCTGTGACTCCACATTGTGGAAACTCACTTGTAGTGTATAAGATGAACTAGATGGACCCATACTTACCCAAACATGGATTAATAGGTTCTACACATGACTATGAGGACAAACATGAGTGAAACGGTCTCAATCCAAGGGAGGAACATCAAATGGACCTAATTTGGGAACCGGAAGAGGTAAGGAGTCCGAAATGTACCTCTGTGACTCCACATTGTGGAAACTCACTTGTAGTGTATAAGATGAACTAGATGGACCCATACTTACCCAAACATGGATTAATAGGTTCTACACATGACTATGAGGACAAACATGAGTGAAACGGTCTCAATCCAAGGGAGGAACATCAAATGGACCTAATTTGGGAACCGGAAGAGGTAAGGAGTCCGAAATGTACCTCTGTGACTCCACATTGTGGAAACTCACTTGTAGTGTATAAGATGAACTAGATGGACCCATACTTACCCAAACATGGATTAATAGGTTCTACACATGACTATGAGGACAAACATGAGTGAAACGGTCTCAATCCAAGGGAGGAACATCAAATGGACCTAATTTGGGAACCGGAAGAGGTAAGGAGTCCGAAATGTACCTCTGTGACTCCACATTGTGGAAACTCACTTGTAGTGTATAAGATGAACTAGATGGACCCATACTTACCCAAACATGGATTAATAGGTTCTACACATGACTATGAGGACAAACATGAGTGAAACGGTCTCAATCCAAGGGAGGAACATCAAATGGACCTAATTTGGGAACCGGAAGAGGTAAGGAGTCCGAAATGTACCTCTGTGACTCCACATTGTGGAAACTCACTTGTAGTGTATAAGATGAACTAGATGGACCCATACTTACCCAAACATGGATTAATAGGTTCTACACATGACTATGAGGACAAACATGAGTGAAACGGTCTCAATCCAAGGGAGGAACATCAAATGGACCTAATTTGGGAACCGGAAGAGGTAAGGAGTCCGAAATGTACCTCTGTGACTCCACATTGTGGAAACTCACTTGTAGTGTATAAGATGAACTAGATGGACCCATACTTACCCAAACATGGATTAATAGGTTCTACACATGACTATGAGGACAAACATGAGTGAAACGGTCTCAATCCAAGGGAGGAACATCAAATGGACCTAATTTGGGAACCGGAAGAGGTAAGGAGTCCGAAATGTACCTCTGTGACTCCACATTGTGGAAACTCACTTGTAGTGTATAAGATGAACTAGATGGACCCATACTTACCCAAACATGGATTAATAGGTTCTACACATGACTATGAGGACAAACATGAGTGAAACGGTCTCAATCCAAGGGAGGAACATCAAATGGACCTAATTTGGGAACCGGAAGAGGTAAGGAGTCCGAAATGTACCTCTGTGACTCCACATTGTGGAAACTCACTTGTAGTGTATAAGATGAACTAGATGGACCCATACTTACCCAAACATGGATTAATAGGTTCTACACATGACTATGAGGACAAACATGAGTGAAACGGTCTCAATCCAAGGGAGGAACATCAAATGGACCTAATTTGGGAACCGGAAGAGGTAAGGAGTCCGAAATGTACCTCTGTGACTCCACATTGTGGAAACTCACTTGTAGTGTATAAGATGAACTAGATGGACCCATACTTACCCAAACATGGATTAATAGGTTCTACACATGACTATGAGGACAAACATGAGTGAAACGGTCTCAATCCAAGGGAGGAACATCAAATGGACCTAATTTGGGAACCGGAAGAGGTAAGGAGTCCGAAATGTACCTCTGTGACTCCACATTGTGGAAACTCACTTGTAGTGTATAAGATGAACTAGATGGACCCATACTTACCCAAACATGGATTAATAGGTTCTACACATGACTATGAGGACAAACATGAGTGAAACGGTCTCAATCCAAGGGAGGAACATCAAATGGACCTAATTTGGGAACCGGAAGAGGTAAGGAGTCCGAAATGTACCTCTGTGACTCCACATTGTGGAAACTCACTTGTAGTGTATAAGATGAACTAGATGGACCCATACTTACCCAAACATGGATTAATAGGTTCTACACATGACTATGAGGACAAACATGAGTGAAACGGTCTCAATCCAAGGGAGGAACATCAAATGGACCTAATTTGGGAACCGGAAGAGGTAAGGAGTCCGAAATGTACCTCTGTGACTCCACATTGTGGAAACTCACTTGTAGTGTATAAGATGAACTAGATGGACCCATACTTACCCAAACATGGATTAATAGGTTCTACACATGACTATGAGGACAAACATGAGTGAAACGGTCTCAATCCAAGGGAGGAACATCAAATGGACCTAATTTGGGAACCGGAAGAGGTAAGGAGTCCGAAATGTACCTCTGTGACTCCACATTGTGGAAACTCACTTGTAGTGTATAAGATGAACTAGATGGACCCATACTTACCCAAACATGGATTAATAGGTTCTACACATGACTATGAGGACAAACATGAGTGAAACGGTCTCAATCCAAGGGAGGAACATCAAATGGACCTAATTTGGGAACCGGAAGAGGTAAGGAGTCCGAAATGTACCTCTGTGACTCCACATTGTGGAAACTCACTTGTAGTGTATAAGATGAACTAGATGGACCCATACTTACCCAAACATGGATTAATAGGTTCTACACATGACTATGAGGACAAACATGAGTGAAACGGTCTCAATCCAAGGGAGGAACATCAAATGGACCTAATTTGGGAACCGGAAGAGGTAAGGAGTCCGAAATGTACCTCTGTGACTCCACATTGTGGAAACTCACTTGTAGTGTATAAGATGAACTAGATGGACCCATACTTACCCAAACATGGATTAATAGGTTCTACACATGACTATGAGGACAAACATGAGTGAAACGGTCTCAATCCAAGGGAGGAACATCAAATGGACCTAATTTGGGAACCGGAAGAGGTAAGGAGTCCGAAATGTACCTCTGTGACTCCACATTGTGGAAACTCACTTGTAGTGTATAAGATGAACTAGATGGACCCATACTTACCCAAACATGGATTAATAGGTTCTACACATGACTATGAGGACAAACATGAGTGAAACGGTCTCAATCCAAGGGAGGAACATCAAATGGACCTAATTTGGGAACCGGAAGAGGTAAGGAGTCCGAAATGTACCTCTGTGACTCCACATTGTGGAAACTCACTTGTAGTGTATAAGATGAACTAGATGGACCCATACTTACCCAAACATGGATTAATAGGTTCTACACATGACTATGAGGACAAACATGAGTGAAACGGTCTCAATCCAAGGGAGGAACATCAAATGGACCTAATTTGGGAACCGGAAGAGGTAAGGAGTCCGAAATGTACCTCTGTGACTCCACATTGTGGAAACTCACTTGTAGTGTATAAGATGAACTAGATGGACCCATACTTACCCAAACATGGATTAATAGGTTCTACACATGACTATGAGGACAAACATGAGTGAAACGGTCTCAATCCAAGGGAGGAACATCAAATGGACCTAATTTGGGAACCGGAAGAGGTAAGGAGTCCGAAATGTACCTCTGTGACTCCACATTGTGGAAACTCACTTGTAGTGTATAAGATGAACTAGATGGACCCATACTTACCCAAACATGGATTAATAGGTTCTACACATGACTATGAGGACAAACATGAGTGAAACGGTCTCAATCCAAGGGAGGAACATCAAATGGACCTAATTTGGGAACCGGAAGAGGTAAGGAGTCCGAAATGTACCTCTGTGACTCCACATTGTGGAAACTCACTTGTAGTGTATAAGATGAACTAGATGGACCCATACTTACCCAAACATGGATTAATAGGTTCTACACATGACTATGAGGACAAACATGAGTGAAACGGTCTCAATCCAAGGGAGGAACATCAAATGGACCTAATTTGGGAACCGGAAGAGGTAAGGAGTCCGAAATGTACCTCTGTGACTCCACATTGTGGAAACTCACTTGTAGTGTATAAGATGAACTAGATGGACCCATACTTACCCAAACATGGATTAATAGGTTCTACACATGACTATGAGGACAAACATGAGTGAAACGGTCTCAATCCAAGGGAGGAACATCAAATGGACCTAATTTGGGAACCGGAAGAGGTAAGGAGTCCGAAATGTACCTCTGTGACTCCACATTGTGGAAACTCACTTGTAGTGTATAAGATGAACTAGATGGACCCATACTTACCCAAACATGGATTAATAGGTTCTACACATGACTATGAGGACAAACATGAGTGAAACGGTCTCAATCCAAGGGAGGAACATCAAATGGACCTAATTTGGGAACCGGAAGAGGTAAGGAGTCCGAAATGTACCTCTGTGACTCCACATTGTGGAAACTCACTTGTAGTGTATAAGATGAACTAGATGGACCCATACTTACCCAAACATGGATTAATAGGTTCTACACATGACTATGAGGACAAACATGAGTGAAACGGTCTCAATCCAAGGGAGGAACATCAAATGGACCTAATTTGGGAACCGGAAGAGGTAAGGAGTCCGAAATGTACCTCTGTGACTCCACATTGTGGAAACTCACTTGTAGTGTATAAGATGAACTAGATGGACCCATACTTACCCAAACATGGATTAATAGGTTCTACACATGACTATGAGGACAAACATGAGTGAAACGGTCTCAATCCAAGGGAGGAACATCAAATGGACCTAATTTGGGAACCGGAAGAGGTAAGGAGTCCGAAATGTACCTCTGTGACTCCACATTGTGGAAACTCACTTGTAGTGTATAAGATGAACTAGATGGACCCATACTTACCCAAACATGGATTAATAGGTTCTACACATGACTATGAGGACAAACATGAGTGAAACGGTCTCAATCCAAGGGAGGAACATCAAATGGACCTAATTTGGGAACCGGAAGAGGTAAGGAGTCCGAAATGTACCTCTGTGACTCCACATTGTGGAAACTCACTTGTAGTGTATAAGATGAACTAGATGGACCCATACTTACCCAAACATGGATTAATAGGTTCTACACATGACTATGAGGACAAACATGAGTGAAACGGTCTCAATCCAAGGGAGGAACATCAAATGGACCTAATTTGGGAACCGGAAGAGGTAAGGAGTCCGAAATGTACCTCTGTGACTCCACATTGTGGAAACTCACTTGTAGTGTATAAGATGAACTAGATGGACCCATACTTACCCAAACATGGATTAATAGGTTCTACACATGACTATGAGGACAAACATGAGTGAAACGGTCTCAATCCAAGGGAGGAACATCAAATGGACCTAATTTGGGAACCGGAAGAGGTAAGGAGTCCGAAATGTACCTCTGTGACTCCACATTGTGGAAACTCACTTGTAGTGTATAAGATGAACTAGATGGACCCATACTTACCCAAACATGGATTAATAGGTTCTACACATGACTATGAGGACAAACATGAGTGAAACGGTCTCAATCCAAGGGAGGAACATCAAATGGACCTAATTTGGGAACCGGAAGAGGTAAGGAGTCCGAAATGTACCTCTGTGACTCCACATTGTGGAAACTCACTTGTAGTGTATAAGATGAACTAGATGGACCCATACTTACCCAAACATGGATTAATAGGTTCTACACATGACTATGAGGACAAACATGAGTGAAACGGTCTCAATCCAAGGGAGGAACATCAAATGGACCTAATTTGGGAACCGGAAGAGGTAAGGAGTCCGAAATGTACCTCTGTGACTCCACATTGTGGAAACTCACTTGTAGTGTATAAGATGAACTAGATGGACCCATACTTACCCAAACATGGATTAATAGGTTCTACACATGACTATGAGGACAAACATGAGTGAAACGGTCTCAATCCAAGGGAGGAACATCAAATGGACCTAATTTGGGAACCGGAAGAGGTAAGGAGTCCGAAATGTACCTCTGTGACTCCACATTGTGGAAACTCACTTGTAGTGTATAAGATGAACTAGATGGACCCATACTTACCCAAACATGGATTAATAGGTTCTACACATGACTATGAGGACAAACATGAGTGAAACGGTCTCAATCCAAGGGAGGAACATCAAATGGACCTAATTTGGGAACCGGAAGAGGTAAGGAGTCCGAAATGTACCTCTGTGACTCCACATTGTGGAAACTCACTTGTAGTGTATAAGATGAACTAGATGGACCCATACTTACCCAAACATGGATTAATAGGTTCTACACATGACTATGAGGACAAACATGAGTGAAACGGTCTCAATCCAAGGGAGGAACATCAAATGGACCTAATTTGGGAACCGGAAGAGGTAAGGAGTCCGAAATGTACCTCTGTGACTCCACATTGTGGAAACTCACTTGTAGTGTATAAGATGAACTAGATGGACCCATACTTACCCAAACATGGATTAATAGGTTCTACACATGACTATGAGGACAAACATGAGTGAAACGGTCTCAATCCAAGGGAGGAACATCAAATGGACCTAATTTGGGAACCGGAAGAGGTAAGGAGTCCGAAATGTACCTCTGTGACTCCACATTGTGGAAACTCACTTGTAGTGTATAAGATGAACTAGATGGACCCATACTTACCCAAACATGGATTAATAGGTTCTACACATGACTATGAGGACAAACATGAGTGAAACGGTCTCAATCCAAGGGAGGAACATCAAATGGACCTAATTTGGGAACCGGAAGAGGTAAGGAGTCCGAAATGTACCTCTGTGACTCCACATTGTGGAAACTCACTTGTAGTGTATAAGATGAACTAGATGGACCCATACTTACCCAAACATGGATTAATAGGTTCTACACATGACTATGAGGACAAACATGAGTGAAACGGTCTCAATCCAAGGGAGGAACATCAAATGGACCTAATTTGGGAACCGGAAGAGGTAAGGAGTCCGAAATGTACCTCTGTGACTCCACATTGTGGAAACTCACTTGTAGTGTATAAGATGAACTAGATGGACCCATACTTACCCAAACATGGATTAATAGGTTCTACACATGACTATGAGGACAAACATGAGTGAAACGGTCTCAATCCAAGGGAGGAACATCAAATGGACCTAATTTGGGAACCGGAAGAGGTAAGGAGTCCGAAATGTACCTCTGTGACTCCACATTGTGGAAACTCACTTGTAGTGTATAAGATGAACTAGATGGACCCATACTTACCCAAACATGGATTAATAGGTTCTACACATGACTATGAGGACAAACATGAGTGAAACGGTCTCAATCCAAGGGAGGAACATCAAATGGACCTAATTTGGGAACCGGAAGAGGTAAGGAGTCCGAAATGTACCTCTGTGACTCCACATTGTGGAAACTCACTTGTAGTGTATAAGATGAACTAGATGGACCCATACTTACCCAAACATGGATTAATAGGTTCTACACATGACTATGAGGACAAACATGAGTGAAACGGTCTCAATCCAAGGGAGGAACATCAAATGGACCTAATTTGGGAACCGGAAGAGGTAAGGAGTCCGAAATGTACCTCTGTGACTCCACATTGTGGAAACTCACTTGTAGTGTATAAGATGAACTAGATGGACCCATACTTACCCAAACATGGATTAATAGGTTCTACACATGACTATGAGGACAAACATGAGTGAAACGGTCTCAATCCAAGGGAGGAACATCAAATGGACCTAATTTGGGAACCGGAAGAGGTAAGGAGTCCGAAATGTACCTCTGTGACTCCACATTGTGGAAACTCACTTGTAGTGTATAAGATGAACTAGATGGACCCATACTTACCCAAACATGGATTAATAGGTTCTACACATGACTATGAGGACAAACATGAGTGAAACGGTCTCAATCCAAGGGAGGAACATCAAATGGACCTAATTTGGGAACCGGAAGAGGTAAGGAGTCCGAAATGTACCTCTGTGACTCCACATTGTGGAAACTCACTTGTAGTGTATAAGATGAACTAGATGGACCCATACTTACCCAAACATGGATTAATAGGTTCTACACATGACTATGAGGACAAACATGAGTGAAACGGTCTCAATCCAAGGGAGGAACATCAAATGGACCAAATTTGGGAACCGGAAGAGGTAAGGAGTCCGAAATGTACCTCTGTGACTCCACATTGTGGAAACTCACTTGTAGTGTATAAGATGAACTAGATGGACCCATACTTACCCAAACATGGATTAATAGGTTCTACACATGACTATGAGGACAAACATGAGTGAAACGGTCTCAATCCAAGGGAGGAACATCAAATGGACCTAATTTGGGAACCGGAAGAGGTAAGGAGTCCGAAATGTACCTCTGTGACTCCACATTGTGGAAACTCACTTGTAGTGTATAAGATGAACTAGATGGACCCATACTTACCAAACATGGATTAATAGGTTCTACACATGACTATGAGGACAAACATGAGTGAAACGGTCTCAATCCAAGGGAGGAACATCAAATGGACCTAATTTGGGAACCGGAAGAGGTAAGGAGTCCGAAATGTACCTCTGTGACTCCACATTGTGGAAACTCACTTGTAGTGTATAAGATGAACTAGATGGACCCATACTTACCCAAACATGGATTAATAGGTTCTACACATGACTATGAGGACAAACATGAGTGAAACGGTCTCAATCCAAGGGAGGAACATCAAATGGACCAAATTTGGGAACCGGAAGAGGTAAGGAGTCCGAAATGTACCTCTGTGACTCCACATTGTGGAAACTCACTTGTAGTGTATAAGATGAACTAGATGGACCCATACTTACCCAAACATGGATTAATAGGTTCTACACATGACTATGAGGACAAACATGAGTGAAACGGTCTCAATCCAAGGGAGGAACATCAAATGGACCTAATTTGGGAACCGGAAGAGGTAAGGAGTCCGAAATGTACCTCTGTGACTCCACATTGTGGAAACTCACTTGTAGTGTATAAGATGAACTAGATGGACCCATACTTACCCAAACATGGATTAATAGGTTCTACACATGACTATGAGGACAAACATGAGTGAAACGGTCTCAATCCAAGGGAGGAACATCAAATGGACCTAATTTGGGAACCGGAAGAGGTAAGGAGTCCGAAATGTACCTCTGTGACTCCACATTGTGGAAACTCACTTGTAGTGTATAAGATGAACTAGATGGACCCATACTTACCAAACATGGATTAATAGGTTCTACACATGACTATGAGGACAAACATGAGTGAAACGGTCTCAATCCAAGGGAGGAACATCAAATGGACCTAATTTGGGAACCGGAAGAGGTAAGGAGTCCGAAATGTACCTCTGTGACTCCACATTGTGGAAACTCACTTGTAGTGTATAAGATGAACTAGATGGACCCATACTTACCCAAACATGGATTAATAGGTTCTACACATGACTATGAGGACAAACATGAGTGAAACGGTCTCAATCCAAGGGAGGAACATCAAATGGACCAAATTTGGGAACCGGAAGAGGTAAGGAGTCCGAAATGTACCTCTGTGACTCCACATTGTGAAACTCACTTGTAGTGTATAAGATGAACTAGATGGACCCATACTTATCCAAACATGGATTAATAGGTTCTACACATGACTATGAGGACAAACATGAGTGAAACGGTCTCAATCCAAGGGAGGAACATCAAATGGACCTAATTTGGGAACCGGAAGAGGTAAGGAGTCCGAAATGTACCTCTGTGACTCCACATTGTGGAAACTCACTTGTAGTGTATAAGATGAACTAGATGGACCCATACTTATCCAAACATGGATTAATAGGTTCTACACATGACTATGAGGACAAACATGAGTGAAACGGTCTCAATCCAAGGGAGGAACATCAAATGGACCTAATTTGGGAACCGGAAGAGGTAAGGAGTCCGAAATGTACCTCTGTGACTCCACATTGTGGAAACTCACTTGTAGTGTATAAGATGAACTAGATGGACCCATACTTACCCAAACATGGATTAATAGGTTCTACACATGACTATGAGGACAAACATGAGTGAAACGGTCTCAATCCAAGGGAGGAACATCAAATGGACCTAATTTGGGAACCGGAAGAGGTAAGGAGTCCGAAATGTACCTCTGTGACTCCACATTGTGGAAACTCACTTGTAGTGTATAAGATGAACTAGATGGACCCATACTTACCCAAACATGGATTAATAGGTTCTACACATGACTATGAGGACAAACATGAGTGAAACGGTCTCAATCCAAGGGAGGAACATCAAATGGACCTAATTTGGGAACCGGAAGAGGTAAGGAGTCCGAAATGTACCTCTGTGACTCCACATTGTGGAAACTCACTTGTAGTGTATAAGATGAACTAGATGGACCCATACTTATCCAAACATGGATTAATAGGTTCTACACATGACTATGAGGACAAACATGAGTGAAACGGTCTCAATCCAAGGGAGGAACATCAAATGGACCTAATTTGGGAACCGGAAGAGGTAAGGAGTCCGAAATGTACCTCTGTGACTCCACATTGTGGAAACTCACTTGTAGTGTATAAGATGAACTAGATGGACCCATACTTACCAAACATGGATTAATAGGTTCTACACATGACTATGAGGACAAACATGAGTGAAACGGTCTCAATCCAAGGGAGGAACATCAAATGGACCTAATTTGGGAACCGGAAGAGGTAAGGAGTCCGAAATGTACCTCTGTGACTCCACATTGTGGAAACTCACTTGTAGTGTATAAGATGAACTAGATGGACCCATACTTATCCAAACATGGATTAATAGTTCTACACATGACTATGAGGACAAACATGAGTGAAACGGTCTCAATCCAAGGGAGGAACATCAAATGGACCTAATTTGGGAACCGGAAGAGGTAAGGAGTCCGAAATGTACCTCTGTGACTCCACATTGTGGAAACTCACTTGTAGTGTATAAGATGAACTAGATGGACCCATACTTACCAAACATGGATTAATAGGTTCTACACATGACTATGAGGACAAACATGAGTGAAACGGTCTCAATCCAAGGGAGGAACATCAAATGGACCTAATTTGGGAACCGGAAGAGGTAAGGAGTCCGAAATGTACCTCTGTGACTCCACATTGTGGAAACTCACTTGTAGTGTATAAGATGAACTAGATGGACCCATACTTACCCAAACATGGATTAATAGGTTCTACACATGACTATGAGGACAAACATGAGTGAAACGGTCTCAATCCAAGGGAGGAACATCAAATGGACCTAATTTGGGAACCGGAAGAGGTAAGGAGTCCGAAATGTACCTCTGTGACTCCACATTGTGGAAACTCACTTGTAGTGTATAAGATGAACTAGATGGACCCATACTTATCCAAACATGGATTAATAGGTTCTACACATGACTATGAGGACAAACATGAGTGAAACGGTCTCAATCCAAGGGAGGAACATCAAATGGACCTAATTTGGGAACCGGAAGAGGTAAGGAGTCCGAAATGTACCTCTGTGACTCCACATTGTGGAAACTCACTTGTAGTGTATAAGATGAACTAGATGGACCCATACTTACCAAACATGGATTAATAGGTTCTACACATGACTATGAGGACAAACATGAGTGAAACGGTCTCAATCCAAGGGAGGAACATCAAATGGACCTAATTTGGGAACCGGAAGAGGTAAGGAGTCCGAAATGTACCTCTGTGACTCCACATTGTGGAAACTCACTTGTAGTGTATAAGATGAACTAGATGGACCCATACTTACCCAAACATGGATTAATAGGTTCTACACATGACTATGAGGACAAACATGAGTGAAACGGTCTCAATCCAAGGGAGGAACATCAAATGGACCTAATTTGGGAACCGTGTACCTGTGACTCAGATTGAGGAAACTCACTTGTAGTGTATAAGATGAACTAGATGGACATACTTACCCAAACATGGATTAATAGCTTCTACACATGACTATGAGGACAAACATGAGTGAAACGGTCTCAATGGGAGGAACATCAAATGGACCTAATTTGGGAACCGGAAGAGGTAAGGAGTCCGAAATGTACCTCTGTGACTCCACATTGTGGAAACTCACTTGTAGTGTATAAGATGAACTAGATGGACCCATACTTATCCAAACATGGATTAATAGGTTCTACACATGACTATGAGGACAAACATGAGTGAAACGGTCTCAATCCAAGGGAGGAACATCAAATGGACCTAATTTGGGAACCGGAAGAGGTAAGGAGTCCGAAATGTACCTCTGTGACTCCACATTGTGGAAACTCACTTGTAGTGTATAAGATGAACTAGATGGACCCATACTTATCCAAACATGGATTAATAGGTTCTACACATGACTATGAGGACAAACATGAGTGAAACGGTCTCAATCCAAGGGAGGAACATCAAATGGACCTAATTTGGGAACCGGAAGAGGTAAGGAGTCCGAAATGTACCTCTGTGACTCCACATTGTGGAAACTCACTTGTAGTGTATAAGATGAACTAGATGGACCCATACTTATCCAAACATGGATTAATAGGTTCTACACATGACTATGAGGACAAACATGAGTGAAACGGTCTCAATCCAAGGGAGGAACATCAAATGGACCTAATTTGGGAACCGGAAGAGGTAAGGAGTCCGAAATGTACCTCTGTGACTCCACATTGTGGAAACTCACTTGTAGTGTATAAGATGAACTAGATGGACCCATACTTATCCAAACATGGATTAATAGGTTCTACACATGACTATGAGGACAAACATGAGTGAAACGGTCTCAATCCAAGGGAGGAACATCAAATGGACCTAATTTGGGAACCGGAAGAGGTAAGGAGTCCGAAATGTACCTCTGTGACTCCACATTGTGGAAACTCACTTGTAGTGTATAAGATGAACTAGATGGACCCATACTTATCCAAACATGGATTAATAGGTTCTACACATGACTATGAGGACAAACATGAGTGAAACGGTCTCAATCCAAGGGAGGAACATCAAATGGACCTAATTTGGGAACCGGAAGAGGTAAGGAGTCCGAAATGTACCTCTGTGACTCCACATTGTGGAAACTCACTTGTAGTGTATAAGATGAACTAGATGGACCCATACTTATCCAAACATGGATTAATAGGTTCTACACATGACTATGAGGACAAACATGAGTGAAACGGTCTCAATCCAAGGGAGGAACATCAAATGGACCTAATTTGGGAACCGGAAGAGGTAAGGAGTCCGAAATGTACCTCTGTGACTCCACATTGTGGAAACTCACTTGTAGTGTATAAGATGAACTAGATGGACCCATACTTATCCAAACATGGATTAATAGGTTCTACACATGACTATGAGGACAAACATGAGTGAAACGGTCTCAATCCAAGGGAGGAACATCAAATGGACCTAATTTGGGAACCGGAAGAGGTAAGGAGTCCGAAATGTACCTCTGTGACTCCACATTGTGGAAACTCACTTGTAGTGTATAAGATGAACTAGATGGACCCATACTTATCCAAACATGGATTAATAGGTTCTACACATGACTATGAGGACAAACATGAGTGAAACGGTCTCAATCCAAGGGAGGAACATCAAATGGACCTAATTTGGGAACCGGAAGAGGTAAGGAGTCCGAAATGTACCTCTGTGACTCCACATTGTGGAAACTCACTTGTAGTGTATAAGATGAACTAGATGGACCCATACTTATCCAAACATGGATTAATAGGTTCTACACATGACTATGAGGACAAACATGAGTGAAACGGTCTCAATCCAAGGGAGGAACATCAAATGGACCTAATTTGGGAACCGGAAGAGGTAAGGAGTCCGAAATGTACCTCTGTGACTCCACATTGTGGAAACTCACTTGTAGTGTATAAGATGAACTAGATGGACCCATACTTATCCAAACATGGATTAATAGGTTCTACACATGACTATGAGGACAAACATGAGTGAAACGGTCTCAATCCAAGGGAGGAACATCAAATGGACCTAATTTGGGAACCGGAAGAGGTAAGGAGTCCGAAATGTACCTCTGTGACTCCACATTGTGGAAACTCACTTGTAGTGTATAAGATGAACTAGATGGACCCATACTTATCCAAACATGGATTAATAGGTTCTACACATGACTATGAGGACAAACATGAGTGAAACGGTCTCAATCCAAGGGAGGAACATCAAATGGACCTAATTTGGGAACCGGAAGAGGTAAGGAGTCCGAAATGTACCTCTGTGACTCCACATTGTGGAAACTCACTTGTAGTGTATAAGATGAACTAGATGGACCCATACTTATCCAAACATGGATTAATAGGTTCTACACATGACTATGAGGACAAACATGAGTGAAACGGTCTCAATCCAAGGGAGGAACATCAAATGGACCTAATTTGGGAACCGGAAGAGGTAAGGAGTCCGAAATGTACCTCTGTGACTCCACATTGTGGAAACTCACTTGTAGTGTATAAGATGAACTAGATGGACCCATACTTACCAAACATGGATTAATAGGTTCTACACATGACTATGAGGACAAACATGAGTGAAACGGTCTCAATCCAAGGGAGGAACATCAAATGGACCTAATTTGGGAACCGGAAGAGGTAAGGAGTCCGAAATGTACCTCTGTGACTCCACATTGTGGAAACTCACTTGTAGTGTATAAGATGAACTAGATGGACCCATACTTATCCAAACATGGATTAATAGGTTCTACACATGACTATGAGGACAAACATGAGTGAAACGGTCTCAATCCAAGGGAGGAACATCAAATGGACCTAATTTGGGAACCGGAAGAGGTAAGGAGTCCGAAATGTACCTCTGTGACTCCACATTGTGGAAACTCACTTGTAGTGTATAAGATGAACTAGATGGACCCATACTTATCCAAACATGGATTAATAGGTTCTACACATGACTATGAGGACAAACATGAGTGAAACGGTCTCAATCCAAGGGAGGAACATCAAATGGACCTAATTTGGGAACCGGAAGAGGTAAGGAGTCCGAAATGTACCTCTGTGACTCCACATTGTGGAAACTCACTTGTAGTGTATAAGATGAACTAGATGGACCCATACTTATCCAAACATGGATTAATAGGTTCTACACATGACTATGAGGACAAACATGAGTGAAACGGTCTCAATCCAAGGGAGGAACATCAAATGGACCTAATTTGGGAACCGGAAGAGGTAAGGAGTCCGAAATGTACCTCTGTGACTCCACATTGTGGAAACTCACTTGTAGTGTATAAGATGAACTAGATGGACCCATACTTATCCAAACATGGATTAATAGGTTCTACACATGACTATGAGGACAAACATGAGTGAAACGGTCTCAATCCAAGGGAGGAACATCAAATGGACCTAATTTGGGAACCGGAAGAGGTAAGGAGTCCGAAATGTACCTCTGTGACTCCACATTGTGGAAACTCACTTGTAGTGTATAAGATGAACTAGATGGACCCATACTTATCCAAACATGGATTAATAGGTTCTACACATGACTATGAGGACAAACATGAGTGAAACGGTCTCAATCAAGGGAGGAACATCAAATGGACCTAATTTGGGAACCGGAAGAGGTAAGGAGTCCGAAATGTACCTCTGTGACTCCACATTGTGGAAACTCACTTGTAGTGTATAAGATGAACTAGATGGACCCATACTTATCCAAACATGGATTAATAGGTTCTACACATGACTATGAGGACAAACATGAGTGAAACGGTCTCAATCCAAGGGAGGAACATCAAATGGACCTAATTTGGGAACCGGAAGAGGTAAGGAGTCCGAAATGTACCTCTGTGACTCCACATTGTGGAAACTCACTTGTAGTGTATAAGATGAACTAGATGGACCCATACTTATCCAAACATGGATTAATAGGTTCTACACATGACTATGAGGACAAACATGAGTGAAACGGTCTCAATCCAAGGGAGGAACATCAAATGGACCTAATTTGGGAACCGGAAGAGGTAAGGAGTCCGAAATGTACCTCTGTGACTCCACATTGTGGAAACTCACTTGTAGTGTATAAGATGAACTAGATGGACCCATACTTATCCAAACATGGATTAATAGGTTCTACACATGACTATGAGGACAAACATGAGTGAAACGGTCTCAATCCAAGGGAGGAACATCAAATGGACCTAATTTGGGAACCGGAAGAGGTAAGGAGTCCGAAATGTACCTCTGTGACTCCACATTGTGGAAACTCACTTGTAGTGTATAAGATGAACTAGATGGACCCATACTTATCCAAACATGGATTAATAGGTTCTACACATGACTATGAGGACAAACATGAGTGAAACGGTCTCAATCCAAGGGAGGAACATCAAATGGACCTAATTTGGGAACCGGAAGAGGTAAGGAGTCCGAAATGTACCTCTGTGACTCCACATTGTGGAAACTCACTTGTAGTGTATAAGATGAACTAGATGGACCCATACTTATCCAAACATGGATTAATAGGTTCTACACATGACTATGAGGACAAACATGAGTGAAACGGTCTCAATCCAAGGGAGGAACATCAAATGGACCTAATTTGGGAACCGGAAGAGGTAAGGAGTCCGAAATGTACCTCTGTGACTCCACATTGTGGAAACTCACTTGTAGTGTATAAGATGAACTAGATGGACCCATACTTATCCAAACATGGATTAATAGGTTCTACACATGACTATGAGGACAAACATGAGTGAAACGGTCTCAATCCAAGGGAGGAACATCAAATGGACCTAATTTGGGAACCGGAAGAGGTAAGGAGTCCGAAATGTACCTCTGTGACTCCACATTGTGGAAACTCACTTGTAGTGTATAAGATGAACTAGATGGACCCATACTTATCCAAACATGGATTAATAGGTTCTACACATGACTATGAGGACAAACATGAGTGAAACGGTCTCAATTCAAGGGAGGAACATCAAATGGACCTAATTTGGGAACCGGAAGAGGTAAGAGTCCGAAATGTACCTCTGTGACTCCACATTGTGGAAACTCACTTGTAGTGTATAAGATGAACTAGATGGACCCATACTTATCCAAACATGGATTAATAGGTTCTACACATGACTATGAGGACAAACATGAGTGAAACGGTCTCAATCCAAGGGAGGAACATCTAATGGACCTAATTTGGGAACCGGAAGAGGTAAGGAGTCCGAAATGTACCTCTGTGACTCCACATTGTGGACTCACTTGTAGGTATAAGATAACTAGATGGACTCCATACTTATCCAAATTTGGATTTACCTCCCTTGGATTGAGACCGTTTCACTCATGTTTTCCTCATAGTCATGTGTAGAACCTATTAATCCATGTTTGGGTAAGTATGGGTCCATCTAGTTCATCTTATACACTACAAGTGAGTTTCCACAATCTGGAGTCACAGAGGTACATTTCGGACTCCTTACCTCTTCCGGTTCCCAAATTAGGTCCATTTGATGTTCCTCCCTTGGATTGAGACCGTTTCACTCATGTTTGTCCTCATAGTCATGTGTAGAACCTATTAATCCATGTTTGGATAAGTATGGGTCCATCTAGTTCATCTTATACACTACAAGTGAGTTTCCACAATGTGGAGTCACAGAGGTACATTTCGGACTCTTACCTCTTCCGGTTCCAAATTAGGTCCATTTGATGTTCCTCCCTTGAATTGAGACCGTTTCACTCATGTTTGTCCTCATAGTCATGTGTAGAACCTATTAATCCATGTTTGGATAAGTATGGGTCCATCTAGTTCATCTTATACACTACAAGTGAGTTTCCACAATCTGGAGTCACAGAGGTACATTTCGGACTCCTTACCTCTTCCGGTTCCCAAATTAGGTCCATTTGATGTTCCTCCCTTGGATTGAGACCGTTTCACTCATGTTTGTCCTCATAGTCATGTGTAGAACCTATTAATCCATGTTTGGGTAAGTATGGTCCATCTAGTTCATCTTATACACTACAAGTGAGTTTCCAAATGGAGTCACAGAGGTACATTTCGGACTCCTTACCTCTTCCGGTTCCCAAATTAGGTCCATTTGATGTTCCTCCCTTGGATTGAGACCGTTTCACTCATGTTTGTCCTCATAGTCATGTGTAGAACCTATTAATCCATGTTTGGATAAGTATGGGTCCATCTAGTTCATCTTATACACTACAAGTGAGTTTCCACAATGTGGAGTCACAGAGGTACATTTCGGACTCCTTACCTCTTCCGGTTCAAATTAGGTCCATTTGATGTTCCTCCCTTGATTGAAGACCGTTTCACTCATGTTTGTCCTCATAGTCATGTGTAGAACCTATTAATCCATGTTTGGGTAAGTATGGGTCCATCTAGTTCATCTTATACACTACAAGTGAGTTTCCACAATCTGGAGTCACAGAGGTACATTTCGGACTCCTTACCTCTTCCGGTTCCCAAATTAGGTCCATTTGATGTTCCTCCCTTGGATTGAGACCGTTTCACTCATGTTTGTCCTCATAGTCATGTGTAGAACTATTAATCCATGTTTGGATAAGTATGGGTCCATCTAGTTCATCTTATACACTACAAGTGAGTTTCCTCAATCTGGAGTCACAGAGGTACATTTCGGACTCCTTACCTCTTCCGGTTCCAAATTAGGTCCATTTGATGTTCCTCCCTTGGAATTGACCGTTTCACTCATGTTTGTCCTCATAGTCATGTGTAAACCTATTAATCCATGTTTGGATAAGTATGGGTCCATCTAGTTCATCTTATACACTACAAGTGAGTTTCCACAATGTGGAGTCACAGAGGTACATTTCGGACTCCTTACCTCTTCCGGTTCAAATTAGGTCCATTTGATGTTCCTCCCTTGAATTGAAGACCGTTTCACTCATGTTTGTCCTCATAGTCATGTGTAGAACCTATTAATCCATGTTTGGGTAAGTATGGGTCCATCTAGTTCATCTTATACACTACAAGTGAGTTTCCACAATGTGGAGTCACAGAGGTACATTTCGGACTCCTTACCTCTTCCGGTTCCCAAATTTGGTCCATTTGATGTTCCTCCTTGTTGAGACCGTTTCAGTCATGTTTGTCCTCATAGTCATGTGTAGAACCTATTAATCCATGTTTGGGTAAGTATGGGTCCATCTAGTTCATCTTATACACTACAAGTGAGTTTCCACAATCTGGAGTCACAGAGGTACATTTCGGACTCCTTACCTCTTCCGGTTCCCAAATTAGGTCCATTTGATGTTCCTCCCTTGGATTGAGACCGTTTCACTCATGTTTGTCCTCATAGTCATGTGTAGAACCTATTAATCCATGTTTGGATAGTATGGGTCCATCTAGTTCATCTTATACACTACAAGTGAGTTTCCTCAATGTGGAGTCACAGAGGTACATTTCGGACTCCTTACCTCTTCTGGTTCCCAAATTAGGTCCATTTGATGTTCCTCCTTGGATTGAGACCGTTTCACTCATGTTTGTCCTCATAGTCATGTGTAGAACCTATTAATCCATGTTTGGATAAGTATGGGTCCATCTAGTTCATCTTATACACTACAAGTGAGTTTCCTCAATGTGGAGTCACAGAGGTACATTTCGGACTCCTTACCTCTTCCGGTTCCCAAATTTCCATTTGATGTTCCTCCCTTGGATTGAGACCGTTTCACTCATGTTTGTCCTCATAGTCATGTGTAGAACCTATTAATCCATGTTTGGGTAAGTATGGGTCCATCTAGTTCATCTTATACACTACAAGTGAGTTTCCACAATGTGGAGTCACAGAGGTACATTTCGGACTCCTTACCTCTTCTGGTTCCCAAATTAGGTCCATTTGATGTTCCTCCCTTGGATTGAGACCGTTTCACTCATGTTTGTCCTCATAGTCATGTGTAGAACCTATTAATCCATGTTTGGATAAGTATGGGTCCATCTAGTTCATCTTATACACTACAAGTGAGTTTCCACAATGTGGAGTCACAGAGGTACATTTCGGACTCCTTACCTCTTCCGGTTCCCAAATTAGGTCCATTTGATGTTCCTCCCTTGGATTGAGACCGTTTCACTCATGTTTGTCCTCATAGTCATGTGTAGAACCTATTAATCCATGTTTGGGTAAGTATGGGTCCATCTAGTTCATCTTATACACTACAAGTGAGTTTCCACAATGTGGAGTCACAGAGGTACATTTCGGACTCCTTACCTCTTCCGGTTCCCAAATTAGGTCCATTTGATGTTCCTCCCTTGGATTGAGACCGTTTCACTCATGTTTGTCCTCATAGTCATGTGTAGAACCTATTAATCCATGTTTGGGTAAGTATGGGTCCATCTAGTTCATCTTATACACTACAAGTGAGTTTCCAAATGTGGAGTCACAGAGGTACATTTCGGACTCCTTACCTCTTCCGGTTCCCAAATTAGGTCCATTTGATGTTCCTCCCTTGGATTGAGACCGTTTCACTCATGTTTGTCCTCATAGTCATGTGTAGAACTATTAATCCATGTTTGGATAAGTATGGGTCCATCTAGTTCATCTTATACACTACAAGTGAGTTTCCACAATGTGGAGTCACAGAGGTACATTTCGGACTCCTTACCTCTTCCGGTTCCCAAATTAGGTCCATTTGATGTTCCTCCCTTGGATTGAGACCGTTTCACTCATGTTTGTCCTCATAGTCATGTGTAGAACCTATTAATCCATGTTTGGGTAAGTATGGGTCCATCTAGTTCATCTTATACACTACAAGTGAGTTTCCACAATGTGGAGTCACAGAGGTACATTTCGGACTCCTTACCTCTTCGGTTCCCAAATTAGGTCCATTTGATGTTCCTCCCTTGGATTGAGACCGTTTCACTCATGTTTGTCCTCATAGTCATGTGTAGAACTATTAATCCATGTTTGGGTAAGTATGGGTCCATCTAGTTCATCTTATACACTACAAGTGAGTTTCCTACAATGTGGAGTCACAGAGGTACATTTCGGACTCCTTACCTCTTCCGGTTCCCAAATTAGGTCCATTTGATGTTCCTCCTTGGATTGAGACCGTTTCACTCATGTTTGTCCTCATAGTCATGTGTAGAACCTATTAATCCATGTTTGGATAAGTATGGGTCCATCTAGTTATCTTATACACTACAAGTGAGTTTCCACAATGTGGAGTCACAGAGGTACATTTCGGACTCCTTACCTCTTCCGGTTCCCAAATTAGGTCCATTTGATGTTCCTCCCTTGATTGAGACCGTTTCACTCATGTTTGTCCTCATAGTCATGTGTAGAACCTATTAATCCATGTTTGGATAAGTATGGGTCCATCTAGTTCATCTTATACACTACAAGTGAGTTTCCTCAATCTGGAGTCACAGAGGTACATTTCGGACTCCTTACCTCTTCCAGTTCCCAAATTAGGTCCATTTGATGTTCCTCCCTTGGATTGAGACCGTTTCACTCATGTTTGTCCTCATAGTCATGTGTAGAACTATTAATCCATGTTTGGGTAAGTATGGGTCCATCTAGTTCATCTTATACACTACAAGTGAGTTTCCACAATGTGGAGTCACAGAGGTACATTTCGGACTCTTACCTCTTCCGGTTCCCAAATTAGGTCCATTTGATGTTCCTCCCTTGGATTGAGACCGTTTCACTCATGTTTGTCCTCATAGTCATGTGTAGAACCTATTAATCCATGTTTGGATAAGTATGGGTCCATCTAGTTCATCTTATACACTACAAGTGAGTTTCCACAATGTGGAGTCACAGAGGTACATTTCGGACTCCTTACCTCTTTCGGTTCCCAAATTAGGTCCATTTGATGTTCCTCCTTGGATTGAGACCGTTTCACTCATGTTTGTCCTCATAGTCATGTGTAGAACCTATTAATCCATGTTTGGGATAAGTATGGGTCCATCTAGTTCATCTTATACACTACAAGTGAGTTTCCAAATGTGGAGTCACAGAGGTACATTTCGGACTCCTTACCTCTTCCGGTTCCCAAATTAGGTCCATTTGATGTTCCTCCTTGGATTGAGACCGTTTCACTCATGTTTGTCCTCATAGTCATGTGTAGAACCTATTAATCCATGTTTGGTAAGTATGGGTCCATCTAGTTCATCTTATACACTACAAGTGAGTTTCCACAATGTGGAGTCACAGAGGTACATTTCGGACTCCTTACCTCTTCCGGTTCCCAAATTAGGTCCATTTGATGTTCCTCCCTTGGATTGAGACCGTTTCACTCATGTTTGTCTCATAGTCATGTGTAGAACCTATTAATCCATGTTTGGATAAGTATGGGTCCATCTAGTTCATCTTATACACTACAAGTGAGTTTCCACAATGTGGAGTCACAGAGGTACATTTCGGACTCCTTACCTCTTCTGGTTCCGAAATTAGGTCCATTTGATGTTCCTCCCTTGGATTGAGACCGTTTCACTCATGTTTGTCCTCATAGTCATGTGTAGAAGCTATTAATCCATGTTTGGGTAAGTATGGGTCCATCTAGTTCATCTTATACACTACAAGTGAGTTTCCTCAATCTGGAGTCACAGATGTACATTTCGGACTCCTTACCTCTTCCGGTTCCCAAATTAGGGCCATTTGATGTTCCTCCCTTGGATTGAGACCGTTTCACTCATGTTTGTCCTCATAGTCATGTGTAGAACCTATTAATCCATGTTTGGGTAAGTATGGGTCCATCTAGTTCATCTTATACACTACAAGTGAGTTTCCACAATGTGGAGTCACAGAGGTACATTTCGGACTCCTTACCTCTTCCGGTTCCCCTTAGGTCCATTTGATGTTCCTCCCTTGGATTGAGACCGTTTCACTCATGTTTGTCCTCATAGTCATGTGTAGAACCTATTAATCCATGTTTGGATAAGTATGGGTCCATCTAGTTCATCTTATACACTACAAGTGAGTTTCCACAATGTGGAGTCACAGAGGTACATTTCGGACTCTTACCTCTTCCGGTTCCCAAATTAGGTCCATTTGATGTTCCTCCCTTGGATTGAGACCGTTTCACTCATGTTTGTCCTCATAGTCATGTGTAGAACTATTAATCCATGTTTGGGTAAGTATGGGTCCATCTTGTTCATCTTATACACTACAAGTGAGTTTCCACAATGTGGAGTCACAGAGGTACATTTCGGACTCCTTACCTCTTCCGGTTCGCAAATTAGGTCCATTTGATGTTCCCCTTGGATTGAGACCGTTTCACTCATGTTTGTCCTCATAGTCATGTGTAGAACCTATTAATCCATGTTTGGATAAGTAGGGGTCCATCTAGTTCATCTTATACACTACAAGTGAGTTTCCACAATGTGGAGTCACAGAGGTACATTTCGGACTCCTTACCTCTTCCGGTTCCCAAATTAGGTCCATTCGATGTTCCTCCGTTGAATTGAAACCGTTTCACTCATGTTTGTCCTCATAGTCATGTGTATAACCTATTAATCCATGTTTGGATAAGTATGGGTCCATCTAGTTCATCTTATACACGACAAGTGAGTTTCCACAATGTGGAGTCACAGAGGTACATTTCGGACTCTTACCTCTTCCGGTTCGCAAATTAGGTCCATTTGATGTTCCTACCTTGGATTGAAATGTTTCACTCATGTTTGTCCTCATAGTCATGTGTAGAACCTATTAATCCATGTTTGGATAAGTATGGGTCCATCTAGTTATCTTATACACTACAAGTGAGTTTCCACAATGTGGAGTCACAAAGGTACATTTCGGACTCTTACCTCTTCCGGTTCGCAAATTAGGTCCATTTGATGTTCCTCCTTGAATTGAGACCGTTTCACTCATGTTTTGTCCTCATAGTCATGTGTAGAACCTATTAATCCATGTTGGATAAGTATGGGTCCATCTAGTTCATCTTATACACGACAAGTGAGTTTCCACAATGTGGAGTCACAGAGGTACATTTCGGACTCTTACCTCTTCCGGTTCGCAAATTAGGTCCTTTGATGTTCCTACCTTGGATTGAGACCGTTTCACTCATGTTTGTCCTCATAGTCATGTGTAGAACCTATTAATCCATGTTTGGATAAGTATGGGTCCATCTAGTTCATCTTATACACTACAAGTGAGTTTCCACCATGTGGAGTCACAGAGGTACATTTCGGACTCCTTACCTCTTCCGGTTCCCAAATTAGGTCCATTCGATGTTCCTCCGTTGAATTGAAACCGTTTCACTCATGTTTGTCCTCATAGTCATGTGTATAACCTATTAATCCATGTTTGGATAAGTATGGGTCCATCTAGTTCATCTTATACACTACAAGTGAGTTTCCACAATGTGGAGTCAGCAGAGGTACATTTCGGACTCTTACCTCTTCCGGTTCGCAAATTAGGTCCATTTGATGTTCCTACCTTGGATTGAAATGTTTCACTCATGTTTGTCCTCATAGTCATGTGTAGAACCTATTAATCCATGTTTTGGTAAGTATGGGTCCACTTAGTTCATCTTATACACTACAAGTGAGTTTCCACAATGTGGAGTCACAGAGGTACATTTCGGACTCTTACCTCTTCCGGTTCGCAAATTAGGTCCATTTTGATGTTCCTCCCT
>CACVBM020001616.1:0-14664 GCA_902728155.2 Microthlaspi erraticum
ATCATGAAACGGTCTCAATCCAAGGGAGGAACATCAAATGGACCTAATTTGGGAACCGGAAGAGGTAAGGAGTCCGAAATGTACCTCTGTGACTCCACATTGTGGAAACTCACTTGTAGTGTATAAGATGAACTAGATGGACCCATACTTACCAAACATGGATTAATAGGTTCTACACATGACTATGAGGACAAACATGAGTGAAACGGTCTCAATCCAAGGGAGGAACATCAAATGGACCTAATTTGGGAACCGGAAGAGGTAAGGAGTCCGAAATGTACCTCTGTGACTCCACATTGTGGAAACTCACTTGTAGTGTATAAGATGAACTAGATGGACCCATACTTATCCAAACATGGATTAATAGGTTCTACACATGACTATGAGGACAAACATGAGTGAAACGGTCTCAATCCAAGGGAGGAACATCAAATGGACCTAATTTGGGAACCGGAAGAGGTAAGGAGTCCGAAATGTACCTCTGTGACTCCACATTGTGGAAACTCACTTGTAGTGTATAAGATGAACTAGATGGACCCATACTTATCCAAACATGGATTAATAGGTTCTACACATGACTATGAGGACAAACATGAGTGAAACGGTCTCAATCCAAGGGAGGAACATCAAATGGACCTAATTTGGGAACCGGAAGAGGTAAGGAGTCCGAAATGTACCTCTGTGACTCCACATTGTGGAAACTCACTTGTAGTGTATAAGATGAACTAGATGGACCCATACTTATCCAAACATGGATTAATAGGTTCTACACATGACTATGAGGACAAACATGAGTGAAACGGTCTCAATCCAAGGGAGGAACATCAAATGGACCTAATTTGGGAACCGGAAGAGGTAAGGAGTCCGAAATGTACCTCTGTGACTCCACATTGTGGAAACTCACTTGTAGTGTATAAGATGAACTAGATGGACCCATACTTATCCAAACATGGATTAATAGGTTCTACACATGACTATGAGGACAAACATGAGTGAAACGGTCTCAATCCAAGGGAGGAACATCAAATGGACCTAATTTGGGAACCGGAAGAGGTAAGGAGTCCGAAATGTACCTCTGTGACTCCACATTGTGGAAACTCACTTGTAGTGTATAAGATGAACTAGATGGACCCATACTTATCCAAACATGGATTAATAGGTTCTACACATGACTATGAGGACAAACATGAGTGAAACGGTCTCAATCCAAGGGAGGAACATCAAATGGACCTAATTTGGGAACCGGAAGAGGTAAGGAGTCCGAAATGTACCTCTGTGACTCCACATTGTGGAAACTCACTTGTAGTGTATAAGATGAACTAGATGGACCCATACTTACCAAACATGGATTAATAGGTTCTACACATGACTATGAGGACAAACATGAGTGAAACGGTCTCAATCCAAGGGAGGAACATCAAATGGACCTAATTTGGGAACCGGAAGAGGTAAGGAGTCCGAAATGTACCTCTGTGACTCCACATTGTGGAAACTCACTTGTAGTGTATAAGATGAACTAGATGGACCCATACTTATCCAAACATGGATTAATAGGTTCTACACATGACTATGAGGACAAACATGAGTGAAACGGTCTCAATCCAAGGGAGGAACATCAAATGGACCTAATTTGGGAACCGGAAGAGGTAAGGAGTCCGAAATGTACCTCTGTGACTCCACATTGTGGAAACTCACTTGTAGTGTATAAGATGAACTAGATGGACCCATACTTATCCAAACATGGATTAATAGGTTCTACACATGACTATGAGGACAAACATGAGTGAAACGGTCTCAATCCAAGGGAGGAACATCAAATGGACCTAATTTGGGAACCGGAAGAGGTAAGGAGTCCGAAATGTACCTCTGTGACTCCACATTGTGGAAACTCACTTGTAGTGTATAAGATGAACTAGATGGACCCATACTTACCAAACATGGATTAATAGGTTCTACACATGACTATGAGGACAAACATGAGTGAAACGGTCTCAATCCAAGGGAGGAACATCAAATGGACCTAATTTGGGAACCGGAAGAGGTAAGGAGTCCGAAATGTACCTCTGTGACTCCACATTGTGGAAACTCACTTGTAGTGTATAAGATGAACTAGATGGACCCATACTTATCCAAACATGGATTAATAGGTTCTACACATGACTATGAGGACAAACATGAGTGAAACGGTCTCAATCCAAGGGAGGAACATCAAATGGACCTAATTTGGGAACCGGAAGAGGTAAGGAGTCCGAAATGTACCTCTGTGACTCCACATTGTGGAAACTCACTTGTAGTGTATAAGATGAACTAGATGGACCCATACTTACCAAACATGGATTAATAGGTTCTACACATGACTATGAGGACAAACATGAGTGAAACGGTCTCAATCCAAGGGAGGAACATCAAATGGACCTAATTTGGGAACCGGAAGAGGTAAGGAGTCCGAAATGTACCTCTGTGACTCCACATTGTGGAAACTCACTTGTAGTGTATAAGATGAACTAGATGGACCCATACTTATCCAAACATGGATTAATAGGTTCTACACATGACTATGAGGACAAACATGAGTGAAACGGTCTCAATCCAAGGGAGGAACATCAAATGGACCTAATTTGGGAACCGGAAGAGGTAAGGAGTCCGAAATGTACCTCTGTGACTCCACATTGTGGAAACTCACTTGTAGTGTATAAGATGAACTAGATGGACCCATACTTATCCAAACATGGATTAATAGGTTCTACACATGACTATGAGGACAAACATGAGTGAAACGGTCTCAATCCAAGGGAGGAACATCAAATGGACCTAATTTGGGAACCGGAAGAGGTAAGGAGTCCGAAATGTACCTCTGTGACTCCACATTGTGGAAACTCACTTGTAGTGTATAAGATGAACTAGATGGACCCATACTTACCAAACATGGATTAATAGGTTCTACACATGACTATGAGGACAAACATGAGTGAAACGGTCTCAATCCAAGGGAGGAACATCAAATGGACCTAATTTGGGAACCGGAAGAGGTAAGGAGTCCGAAATGTACCTCTGTGACTCCACATTGTGGAAACTCACTTGTAGTGTATAAGATGAACTAGATGGACCCATACTTATCCAAACATGGATTAATAGGTTCTACACATGACTATGAGGACAAACATGAGTGAAACGGTCTCAATCCAAGGGAGGAACATCAAATGGACCTAATTTGGGAACCGGAAGAGGTAAGGAGTCCGAAATGTACCTCTGTGACTCCACATTGTGGAAACTCACTTGTAGTGTATAAGATGAACTAGATGGACCCATACTTACCAAACATGGATTAATAGGTTCTACACATGACTATGAGGACAAACATGAGTGAAACGGTCTCAATCCAAGGGAGGAACATCAAATGGACCTAATTTGGGAACCGGAAGAGGTAAGGAGTCCGAAATGTACCTCTGTGACTCCACATTGTGGAAACTCACTTGTAGTGTATAAGATGAACTAGATGGACCCATACTTATCCAAACATGGATTAATAGGTTCTACACATGACTATGAGGACAAACATGAGTGAAACGGTCTCAATCCAAGGGAGGAACATCAAATGGACCTAATTTGGGAACCGGAAGAGGTAAGGAGTCCGAAATGTACCTCTGTGACTCCACATTGTGGAAACTCACTTGTAGTGTATAAGATGAACTAGATGGACCCATACTTACCAAACATGGATTAATAGGTTCTACACATGACTATGAGGACAAACATGAGTGAAACGGTCTCAATCCAAGGGAGGAACATCAAATGGACCTAATTTGGGAACCGGAAGAGGTAAGGAGTCCGAAATGTACCTCTGTGACTCCACATTGTGGAAACTCACTTGTAGTGTATAAGATGAACTAGATGGACCCATACTTACCAAACATGGATTAATAGGTTCTACACATGACTATGAGGACAAACATGAGTGAAACGGTCTCAATCCAAGGGAGGAACATCAAATGGACCTAATTTGGGAACCGGAAGAGGTAAGGAGTCCGAAATGTACCTCTGTGACTCCACATTGTGGAAACTCACTTGTAGTGTATAAGATGAACTAGATGGACCCATACTTACCAAACATGGATTAATAGGTTCTACACATGACTATGAGGACAAACATGAGTGAAACGGTCTCAATCCAAGGGAGGAACATCAAATGGACCTAATTT
Source organism: Microthlaspi erraticum (assembly GCA_902728155.2). NCBI lineage: Eukaryota > Viridiplantae > Streptophyta > Magnoliopsida > Brassicales > Brassicaceae > Microthlaspi > Microthlaspi erraticum. Next base: position 4,200 of record CACVBM020001616.1, read on the forward strand.
GGGAACCGGAAGAGGTAAGGAGTCCGAAATGTACCTCTGTGACTCCACATTGTGGAAACTCACTTGTAGTGTATAAGATGAACTAGATGGACCCATACTTATCCAAACATGGATTAATAGGTTCTACACATGACTATGAGGACAAACATGAGTGAAACGGTCTCAATCCAAGGGAGGAACATCAAATGGACCTAATTTGGGAACCGGAAGAGGTAAGGAGTCCGAAATGTACCTCTGTGACTCCACATTGTGGAAACTCACTTGTAGTGTATAAGATGAACTAGATGGACCCATACTTACCAAACATGGATTAATAGGTTCTACACATGACTATGAGGACAAACATGAGTGAAACGGTCTCAATCCAAGGGAGGAACATCAAATGGACCTAATTTGGGAACCGGAAGAGGTAAGGAGTCCGAAATGTACCTCTGTGACTCCACATTGTGGAAACTCACTTGTAGTGTATAAGATGAACTAGATGGACCCATACTTACCAAACATGGATTAATAGGTTCTACACATGACTATGAGGACAAACATGAGTGAAACGGTCTCAATCCAAGGGAGGAACATCAAATGGACCTAATTTGGGAACCGGAAGAGGTAAGGAGTCCGAAATGTACCTCTGTGACTCCACATTGTGGAAACTCACTTGTAGTGTATAAGATGAACTAGATGGACCCATACTTACCAAACATGGATTAATAGGTTCTACACATGACTATGAGGACAAACATGAGTGAAACGGTCTCAATCCAAGGGAGGAACATCAAATGGACCTAATTTGGGAACCGGAAGAGGTAAGGAGTCCGAAATGTACCTCTGTGACTCCACATTGTGGAAACTCACTTGTAGTGTATAAGATGAACTAGATGGACCCATACTTACCAAACATGGATTAATAGGTTCTACACATGACTATGAGGACAAACATGAGTGAAACGGTCTCAATCCAAGGGAGGAACATCAAATGGACCTAATTTGGGAACCGGAAGAGGTAAGGAGTCCGAAATGTACCTCTGTGACTCCACATTGTGGAAACTCACTTGTAGTGTATAAGATGAACTAGATGGACCCATACTTACCAAACATGGATTAATAGGTTCTACACATGACTATGAGGACAAACATGAGTGAAACGGTCTCAATCCAAGGGAGGAACATCAAATGGACCTAATTTGGGAACCGGAAGAGGTAAGGAGTCCGAAATGTACCTCTGTGACTCCACATTGTGGAAACTCACTTGTAGTGTATAAGATGAACTAGATGGACCCATACTTACCAAACATGGATTAATAGGTTCTACACATGACTATGAGGACAAACATGAGTGAAACGGTCTCAATCCAAGGGAGGAACATCAAATGGACCTAATTTGGGAACCGGAAGAGGTAAGGAGTCCGAAATGTACCTCTGTGACTCCACATTGTGGAAACTCACTTGTAGTGTATAAGATGAACTAGATGGACCCATACTTACCAAACATGGATTAATAGGTTCTACACATGACTATGAGGACAAACATGAGTGAAACGGTCTCAATCCAAGGGAGGAACATCAAATGGACCTAATTTGGGAACCGGAAGAGGTAAGGAGTCCGAAATGTACCTCTGTGACTCCACATTGTGGAAACTCACTTGTAGTGTATAAGATGAACTAGATGGACCCATACTTATCCAAACATGGATTAATAGGTTCTACACATGACTATGAGGACAAACATGAGTGAAACGGTCTCAATCCAAGGGAGGAACATCAAATGGACCTAATTTGGGAACCGGAAGAGGTAAGGAGTCCGAAATGTACCTCTGTGACTCCACATTGTGGAAACTCACTTGTAGTGTATAAGATGAACTAGATGGACCCATACTTACCAAACATGGATTAATAGGTTCTACACATGACTATGAGGACAAACATGAGTGAAACGGTCTCAATCCAAGGGAGGAACATCAAATGGACCTAATTTGGGAACCGGAAGAGGTAAGGAGTCCGAAATGTACCTCTGTGACTCCACATTGTGGAAACTCACTTGTAGTGTATAAGATGAACTAGATGGACCCATACTTACCAAACATGGATTAATAGGTTCTACACATGACTATGAGGACAAACATGAGTGAAACGGTCTCAATCCAAGGGAGGAACATCAAATGGACCTAATTTGGGAACCGGAAGAGGTAAGGAGTCCGAAATGTACCTCTGTGACTCCACATTGTGGAAACTCACTTGTAGTGTATAAGATGAACTAGATGGACCCATACTTACCAAACATGGATTAATAGGTTCTACACATGACTATGAGGACAAACATGAGTGAAACGGTCTCAATCCAAGGGAGGAACATCAAATGGACCTAATTTGGGAACCGGAAGAGGTAAGGAGTCCGAAATGTACCTCTGTGACTCCACATTGTGGAAACTCACTTGTAGTGTATAAGATGAACTAGATGGACCCATACTTACCAAACATGGATTAATAGGTTCTACACATGACTATGAGGACAAACATGAGTGAAACGGTCTCAATCCAAGGGAGGAACATCAAATGGACCTAATTTGGGAACCGGAAGAGGTAAGGAGTCCGAAATGTACCTCTGTGACTCCACATTGTGGAAACTCACTTGTAGTGTATAAGATGAACTAGATGGACCCATACTTACCAAACATGGATTAATAGGTTCTACACATGACTATGAGGACAAACATGAGTGAAACGGTCTCAATCCAAGGGAGGAACATCAAATGGACCTAATTTGGGAACCGGAAGAGGTAAGGAGTCCGAAATGTACCTCTGTGACTCCACATTGTGGAAACTCACTTGTAGTGTATAAGATGAACTAGATGGACCCATACTTACCAAACATGGATTAATAGGTTCTACACATGACTATGAGGACAAACATGAGTGAAACGGTCTCAATCCAAGGGAGGAACATCAAATGGACCTAATTTGGGAACCGGAAGAGGTAAGGAGTCCGAAATGTACCTCTGTGACTCCACATTGTGGAAACTCACTTGTAGTGTATAAGATGAACTAGATGGACCCATACTTACCAAACATGGATTAATAGGTTCTACACATGACTATGAGGACAAACATGAGTGAAACGGTCTCAATCCAAGGGAGGAACATCAAATGGACCTAATTTGGGAACCGGAAGAGGTAAGGAGTCCGAAATGTACCTCTGTGACTCCACATTGTGGAAACTCACTTGTAGTGTATAAGATGAACTAGATGGACCCATACTTACCAAACATGGATTAATAGGTTCTACACATGACTATGAGGACAAACATGAGTGAAACGGTCTCAATCCAAGGGAGGAACATCAAATGGACCTAATTTGGGAACCGGAAGAGGTAAGGAGTCCGAAATGTACCTCTGTGACTCCACATTGTGGAAACTCACTTGTAGTGTATAAGATGAACTAGATGGACCCATACTTACCAAACATGGATTAATAGGTTCTACACATGACTATGAGGACAAACATGAGTGAAACGGTCTCAATCCAAGGGAGGAACATCAAATGGACCTAATTTGGGAACCGGAAGAGGTAAGGAGTCCGAAATGTACCTCTGTGACTCCACATTGTGGAAACTCACTTGTAGTGTATAAGATGAACTAGATGGACCCATACTTACCAAACATGGATTAATAGGTTCTACACATGACTATGAGGACAAACATGAGTGAAACGGTCTCAATCCAAGGGAGGAACATCAAATGGACCTAATTTGGGAACCGGAAGAGGTAAGGAGTCCGAAATGTACCTCTGTGACTCCACATTGTGGAAACTCACTTGTAGTGTATAAGATGAACTAGATGGACCCATACTTACCAAACATGGATTAATAGGTTCTACACATGACTATGAGGACAAACATGAGTGAAACGGTCTCAATCCAAGGGAGGAACATCAAATGGACCTAATTTGGGAACCGGAAGAGGTAAGGAGTCCGAAATGTACCTCTGTGACTCCACATTGTGGAAACTCACTTGTAGTGTATAAGATGAACTAGATGGACCCATACTTACCAAACATGGATTAATAGGTTCTACACATGACTATGAGGACAAACATGAGTGAAACGGTCTCAATCCAAGGGAGGAACATCAAATGGACCTAATTTGGGAACCGGAAGAGGTAAGGAGTCCGAAATGTACCTCTGTGACTCCACATTGTGGAAACTCACTTGTAGTGTATAAGATGAACTAGATGGACCCATACTTACCAAACATGGATTAATAGGTTCTACACATGACTATGAGGACAAACATGAGTGAAACGGTCTCAATCCAAGGGAGGAACATCAAATGGACCTAATTTGGGAACCGGAAGAGGTAAGGAGTCCGAAATGTACCTCTGTGACTCCACATTGTGGAAACTCACTTGTAGTGTATAAGATGAACTAGATGGACCCATACTTACCAAACATGGATTAATAGGTTCTACACATGACTATGAGGACAAACATGAGTGAAACGGTCTCAATCCAAGGGAGGAACATCAAATGGACCTAATTTGGGAACCGGAAGAGGTAAGGAGTCCGAAATGTACCTCTGTGACTCCACATTGTGGAAACTCACTTGTAGTGTATAAGATGAACTAGATGGACCCATACTTACCAAACATGGATTAATAGGTTCTACACATGACTATGAGGACAAACATGAGTGAAACGGTCTCAATCCAAGGGAGGAACATCAAATGGACCTAATTTGGGAACCGGAAGAGGTAAGGAGTCCGAAATGTACCTCTGTGACTCCACATTGTGGAAACTCACTTGTAGTGTATAAGATGAACTAGATGGACCCATACTTACCAAACATGGATTAATAGGTTCTACACATGACTATGAGGACAAACATGAGTGAAACGGTCTCAATCCAAGGGAGGAACATCAAATGGACCTAATTTGGGAACCGGAAGAGGTAAGGAGTCCGAAATGTACCTCTGTGACTCCACATTGTGGAAACTCACTTGTAGTGTATAAGATGAACTAGATGGACCCATACTTACCAAACATGGATTAATAGGTTCTACACATGACTATGAGGACAAACATGAGTGAAACGGTCTCAATCCAAGGGAGGAACATCAAATGGACCTAATTTGGGAACCGGAAGAGGTAAGGAGTCCGAAATGTACCTCTGTGACTCCACATTGTGGAAACTCACTTGTAGTGTATAAGATGAACTAGATGGACCCATACTTACCAAACATGGATTAATAGGTTCTACACATGACTATGAGGACAAACATGAGTGAAACGGTCTCAATCCAAGGGAGGAACATCAAATGGACCAAATTTGGGAACCGGAAGAGGTAAGGAGTCCGAAATGTACCTCTGTGACTCCACATTGTGGAAACTCACTTGTAGTGTATAAGATGAACTAGATGGACCCATACTTACCAAACATGGATTAATAGGTTCTACACATGACTATGAGGACAAACATGAGTGAAACGGTCTCAATCCAAGGGAGGAACATCAAATGGACCTAATTTGGGAACCGGAAGAGGTAAGGAGTCCGAAATGTACCTCTGTGACTCCACATTGTGGAAACTCACTTGTAGTGTATAAGATGAACTAGATGGACCCATACTTACCAAACATGGATTAATAGGTTCTACACATGACTATGAGGACAAACATGAGTGAAACGGTCTCAATCCAAGGGAGGAACATCAAATGGACCTAATTTGGGAACCGGAAGAGGTAAGGAGTCCGAAATGTACCTCTGTGACTCCACATTGTGGAAACTCACTTGTAGTGTATAAGATGAACTAGATGGACCCATACTTACCAAACATGGATTAATAGGTTCTACACATGACTATGAGGACAAACATGAGTGAAACGGTCTCAATCCAAGGGAGGAACATCAAATGGACCAAATTTGGGAACCGGAAGAGGTAAGGAGTCCGAAATGTACCTCTGTGACTCCACATTGTGGAAACTCACTTGTAGTGTATAAGATGAACTAGATGGACCCATACTTATCCAAACATGGATTAATAGGTTCTACACATGACTATGAGGACAAACATGAGTGAAACGGTCTCAATCCAAGGGAGGAACATCAAATGGACCTAATTTGGGAACCGGAAGAGGTAAGGAGTCCGAAATGTACCTCTGTGACTCCACATTGTGGAAACTCACTTGTAGTGTATAAGATGAACTAGATGGACCCATACTTACCAAACATGGATTAATAGGTTCTACACATGACTATGAGGACAAACATGAGTGAAACGGTCTCAATCCAAGGGAGGAACATCAAATGGACCTAATTTGGGAACCGGAAGAGGTAAGGAGTCCGAAATGTACCTCTGTGACTCCACATTGTGGAAACTCACTTGTAGTGTATAAGATGAACTAGATGGACCCATACTTACCAAACATGGATTAATAGGTTCTACACATGACTATGAGGACAAACATGAGTGAAACGGTCTCAATCCAAGGGAGGAACATCAAATGGACCTAATTTGGGAACCGGAAGAGGTAAGGAGTCCGAAATGTACCTCTGTGACTCCACATTGTGGAAACTCACTTGTAGTGTATAAGATGAACTAGATGGACCCATACTTACCAAACATGGATTAATAGGTTCTACACATGACTATGAGGACAAACATGAGTGAAACGGTCTCAATCCAAGGGAGGAACATCAAATGGACCTAATTTGGGAACCGGAAGAGGTAAGGAGTCCGAAATGTACCTCTGTGACTCCACATTGTGGAAACTCACTTGTAGTGTATAAGATGAACTAGATGGACCCATACTTACCAAACATGGATTAATAGGTTCTACACATGACTATGAGGACAAACATGAGTGAAACGGTCTCAATCCAAGGGAGGAACATCAAATGGACCTAATTTGGGAACCGGAAGAGGTAAGGAGTCCGAAATGTACCTCTGTGACTCCACATTGTGGAAACTCACTTGTAGTGTATAAGATGAACTAGATGGACCCATACTTACCAAACATGGATTAATAGCTTCTACACATGACTATGAGGACAAACATGAGTGAAACGGTCTCAATCCAAGGGAGGAACATCAAATGGACCAAATTTGGGAACCGGAAGAGGTAAGGAGTCCGAAATGTACCTCTGTGCCTCCACATTGTGGAAACTCACTTGTAGTGTATAAGATGAACTAGATGGACCCATACTTACCAAACATGGATTAATAGCTTCTACACATGACTATGAGGACAAACATGAGTGAAACGGTCTCAATCCAAGGGAGGAACATCAAATGGACCAAATTTGGGAACCGGAAGAGGTAAGGAGTCCGAAATGTACCTCTGTGCCTCCACATTGTGGAAACTCACTTGTAGTGTATAAGATGAACTAGATGGACCCATACTTACCAAAACATGGATTAATAGCTTCTACACATGACTATGAGGACAAACATGAGTGAAACGGTCTCAATCCAAGGGAGGAACATCAAATGGACCAAATTTGGGAACCGGAAGAGGTAAGGAGTCCGAAATGTACCTCTGTGCCTCCACATTGTGGAAACTCACTTGTAGTGTATAAGATGAACTAGATGGACCCATACTTACCAAAACATGGATTAATAGCTTCTACACATGACTATGAGGACAAACATGAGTGAAACGGTCTCAATCCAAGGGAGGAACATCAAATGGACCAAATTTGGGAACCGGAAGAGGTAAGGAGTCCGAAATGTACCTCTGTGCCTCCACATTGTGGAAACTCACTTGTAGTGTATAAGATGAACTAGATGGACCCATACTTACCAAAACATGGATTAATAGGTTCTACACATGACTATGAGGACAAACATGAGTGAAACGGTCTCAATCCAAGGGAGGAACATCAAATGGACCAAATTTGGGAACCGGAAGAGGTAAGGAGTCCGAAATGTACCTCTGTGCCTCCACATTGTGGAAACTCACTTGTAGTGTATAAGGAACTAGATGGACCCATACTTACCAAAACATGGATTAATAGCTTCTACACATGACTATGAGGACAAACATGAGTGAAACGGTCTCAATCCAAGGGAGGAACATCAAATGGACCAAATTTGGGAACCGGAAGAGGTAAGGAGTCCGAAATGTACCTCTGTGCCTCCACATTGTGGAAACTCACTTGTAGTGTATAAGATGAACTAGATGGACCCATACTTACCAAAACATGGATTAATAGCTTCTACACATGACTATGAGGACAAACATGAGTGAAACGGTCTCAATCCAAGGGAGGAACATCAAATGGACCAAATTTGGGAACCGGAAGAGGTAAGGAGTCCGAAATGTACCTCTGTGCCTCCACATTGTGGAAACTCACTTGTAGTGTATAAGATGAACTAGATGGACCCATACTTACCAAAACATGGATTAATAGCTTCTACACATGACTATGAGGACAAACATGAGTGAAACGGTCTCAATCCAAGGGAGGAACATCAAATGGACCAAATTTGGGAACCGGAAGAGGTAAGGAGTCCGAAATGTACCTCTGTGCCTCCACATTGTGGAAACTCACTTGTAGTGTATAAGATGAACTAGATGGACCCATACTTACCAAAACATGGATTAATAGCTTCTACACATGACTATGAGGACAAACATGAGTGAAACGGTCTCAATCCAAGGGAGGAACATCAAATGGACCAAATTTGGGAACCGGAAGAGGTAAGGAGTCCGAAATGTACCTCTGTGCCTCCACATTGTGGAAACTCACTTGTAGTGTATAAGATGAACTAGATGGACCCATACTTACCAAAACATGGATTAATAGCTTCTACACATGACTATGAGGACAAACATGAGTGAAACGGTCTCAATCCAAGGGAGGAACATCAAATGGACCAAATTTGGGAACCGGAAGAGGTAAGGAGTCCGAAATGTACCTCTGTGCCTCCACATTGTGGAAACTCACTTGTAGTGTATAAGATGAACTAGATGGACCCATACTTACCAAACATGGATTAATAGCTTCTACACATGACTATGAGGACAAACATGAGTGAAACGGTCTCAATCCAAGGGAGGAACATCAAATGGACCAAATTTGGGAACCGGAAGAGGTAAGGAGTCCGAAATGTACCTCTGTGCCTCCACATTGTGGAAACTCACTTGTAGTGTATAAGATGAACTAGATGGACCCATACTTACCAAAACATGGATTAATAGCTTCTACACATGACTATGAGGACAAACATGAGTGAAACGGTCTCAATCCAAGGGAGGAACATCAAATGGACCAAATTTGGGAACCGGAAGAGGTAAGGAGTCCGAAATGTACCTCTGTGCCTCCACATTGTGGAAACTCACTTGTAGTGTATAAATGAACTAGATGGACCCATACTTACCAAACATGGATTAATAGTTCTACACATGACTATGAGGACAAACATGAGTGAAACGGTCTCAATCCAAGGGAGGAACATCAAATGGACCAAATTTGGGAACCGGAAGAGGTAAGGAGTCCGAAATGTACCTCTGTGCCTCCACATTGTGGAAACTCACTTGTAGTGTATAAGATGAACTAGATGGACCCATACTTACCAAACATGGATTAATAGCTTCTACACATGACTATGAGGACAAACATGAGTGAAACGGTCTCAATCCAAGGGAGGAACATCAAATGGACCAAATTTGGGAACCGGAAGAGGTAAGGAGTCCGAAATGTACCTCTGTGCCTCCACATTGTGGAAACTCACTTGTAGTGTATAAGATGAACTAGATGGACCCATACTTACCCAAACATGGATTAATAGTTCTACACATGACTATGAGGACAAACATGAGTGAAACGGTCTCAATCCAAGGGAGGAACATCAAATGGACCAAATTTGGGAACCGGAAGAGGTAAGGAGTCCGAAATGTACCTCTGTGCCTCCACATTGTGGAAACTCACTTGTAGTGTATAAGATGAACTAGATGGACCCATACTTACCCAAACATGGATTAATAGTTCTACACATGACTATGAGGACAAACATGAGTGAAACGGTCTCAATCCAAGGGAGGAACATCAAATGGACCAAATTTGGGAACCGGAAGAGGTAAGGAGTCCGAAATGTACCTCTGTGACTCCACATTGTGGAAACTCACTTGTAGTGTATAAGATGAACTAGATGGACCCATACTTACCCAAACATGGATTAATAGGTTCTACACATGACTATGAGGACAAACATGAGTGAAACGGTCTCAATCCAAGGGAGGAACATCAAATGGACCAAATTTGGGAACCGGAAGAGGTAAGGAGTCCGAAATGTACCTCTGTGACTCCACATTGTGGAAACTCACTTGTAGTGTATAAGATGAACTAGATGGACCCATACTTACCAAACATGGATTAATAGCTTCTACACATGACTATGAGGACAAACATGAGTGAAACGGTCTCAATCCAAGGGAGGAACATCAAATGGACCAAATTTGGGAACCGGAATAGC
>CACVBM020001616.1:17403-28503 GCA_902728155.2 Microthlaspi erraticum
GTTCTGATGGGATCCGGTGCATTAGTGCTGGTATGATCGCACCCGTTTGTTTATGACGCGCAAACGCATATATGCCTTTCCGAGAGGATCTTGAACGTTTATTCGGCGGCGTAGGCCCCACTTGATGCTTAGGCCCGATCCGGAGTCCTAAGTGACCCTTATGTGAGAGGGAGGATGGATGCATCCAAAAAACACTATGCATAGCACTTTCGATTCATTGATATTGTGTCCGCACCAGAAAACGGCCCGGAAAAGCGTCCAAACGCCATTTTTTGGGGTCCAAACGATATTTTACGCCTAGAGCTCTTTTGGAGCTTCACGAAAAGTGGTTGGTGGCAGCATACGGCCTCACGGTCTTCCAGCTACGCATTTTGGAAGTTTCAGATAGAAATACAGAAAAAAATTAACAAAAAAAGGGGTGCAACACGAGGACTTCCCGGGAGGTCACCCATCCTAGTACTACTCTCGCCCAAGCACGCTTACTGCGGAGTTCTGATGGGATCCGGTGCATTAGTGCTGGTATGATCGCACCCGTTTGTTTATGACGCGCAAACGCATATATGCCTTTCCGAGAGGATCTTGAACGTTTATTCGGCGGCGTAGGCCCCACTTGATGCTTAGGCCCGATCCGGAGTCCTAAGTGACCCTTATGTGAGAGGGAGGATGGATGCATCCAAAAAACACTATGCATAGCACTTTCGATTCATTGATATTGTGTCCGCACCAGAAAACGGCCCGGAAAAGCGTCCAAACGCCATTTTTTGGGGTCCAAACGATATTTTACGCCTAGAGCTCTTTTGGAGCTTCACGAAAAGTGGTTGGTGGCAGCATACGGCCTCACGGTCTTCCAGCTACGCATTTTGGAAGTTTCAGATAGAAATACAGAAAAAAATTAACAAAAAAAGGGGTGCAACACGAGGACTTCCCGGGAGGTCACCCATCCTAGTACTACTCTCGCCCAAGCACGCTTACTGCGGAGTTCTGATGGGATCCGGTGCATTAGTGCTGGTATGATCGCACCCGTTTGTTTATGACGCGCAAACGCATATATGCCTTTCCGAGAGGATCTTGAACGTTTATTCGGCGGCGTAGGCCCCACTTGATGCTTAGGCCCGATCCGGAGTCCTAAGTGACCCTTATGTGAGAGGGAGGATGGATGCATCCAAAAAACACTATGCATAGCACTTTCGATTCATTGATTTTGTGTCCGCACCAGAAAACGGCCCGGAAAAGCGTCCAAACGCCATTTTTTGGGGTCCAAACGATATTTTACGCCTAGAGCTCTTTTGGAGCTTCACGAAAAGTGGTTGGTGGCAGCATACGGCCTCACGGTCTTCCAGCTACGCATTTTGGAAGTTTCAGATAGAAATACAGAAAAAAATTAACAAAAAAAGGGGTGCAACACGAGGACTTCCCGGGAGGTCACCCATCCTAGTACTACTCTCGCCCAAGCACGCTTACTGCGGAGTTCTGATGGGATCCGGTGCATTAGTGCTGGTATGATCGCACCCGTTTGTTTATGACGCGCAAACGCATATATGCCTTTCCGAGAGGATCTTGAACGTTTATTCGGCGGCGTAGGCCCCACTTGATGCTTAGGCCCGATCCGGAGTCCTAAGTGACCCTTATGTGAGAGGGAGGATGGATGCATCCAAAAAACACTATGCATAGCACTTTCGATTCATTGATATTGTGTCCGCACCAGAAAACGGCCCGGAAAAGCGTCCAAACGCCATTTTTTGGGGTCCAAACGATATTTTACGCCTAGAGCTCTTTTGGAGCTTCACGAAAAGTGGTTGGTGGCAGCATACGGCCTCACGGTCTTCCAGCTACGCATTTTGGAAGTTTCAGATAGAAATACAGAAAAAAATTAACAAAAAAAGGGGTGCAACACGAGGACTTCCCGGGAGGTCACCCATCCTAGTACTACTCTCGCCCAAGCACGCTTAACTGCGGAGTTCTGATGGGATCCGGTGCATTAGTGCTGGTATGATCGCACCCAGTTTGTTTATGACGCGCAAACGCATATATGCCTTTCCGAGAGGATCTTGAACGTTTATTCGGCGGCGTAGGCCCCACTTGATGCTTAGGCCCGATCCGGAGTCCTAAGTGACCCTTATGTGAGAGGGAGGATGGATGCATCCAAAAAACACTATGCATAGCACTTTCGATTCATTGATTTTGTGTCCGCACCAGAAAACGGCCCGGAAAAGCGTCCAAACGCCATTTTTTGGGGTCCAAACGATATTTTACGCCTAGAGCTCTTTTGGAGCTTCACGAAAAGTGGTTGGTGGCAGCATACGGCCTCACGGTCTTCCAGCTACGCATTTTGGAAGTTTCAGATAGAAATACAGAAAAAAATTAACAAAAAAAGGGGTGCAACACGAGGACTTCCCGGGAGGTCACCCATCCTAGTACTACTCTCGCCCAAGCACGCTTAACTGCGGAGTTCTGATGGGATCCGGTGCATTAGTGCTGGTATGATCGCACCCGTTTGTTTATGACGCGCAAACGCATATATGCCTTTCCGAGAGGATCTTGAACGTTTATTCGGCGGCGTAGGCCCCACTTGATGCTTAGGCCCGATCCGGAGTCCTAAGTGACCCTTATGTGAGAGGGAGGATGGATGCATCCAAAAAACACTATGCATAGCACTTTCGATTCATTGATATTGTGTCCGCACCAGAAAACGGCCCGGAAAAGCGTCCAAACGCCATTTTTTGGGGTCCAAACGATATTTTACGCCTAGAGCTCTTTTGGAGCTTCACGAAAAGTGGTTGGTGGCAGCATACGGCCTCACGGTCTTCCAGCTACGCATTTTGGAAGTTTCAGATAGAAATACAGAAAAAAATTAACAAAAAAAGGGGTGCAACACGAGGACTTCCCGGGAGGTCACCCATCCTAGTACTACTCTCGCCCAAGCACGCTTAACTGCGGAGTTCTGATGGGATCCGGTGCATTAGTGCTGGTATGATCGCACCCGTTTGTTTATGACGCGCAAACGCATATATGCCTTTCCGAGAGGATCTTGAACGTTTATTCGGCGGCGTAGGCCCCACTTGATGCTTAGGCCCGATCCGGAGTCCTAAGTGACCCTTATGTGAGAGGGAGGATGGATGCATCCAAAAAACACTATGCATAGCACTTTCGATTCATTGATATTGTGTCCGCACCAGAAAACGGCCCGGAAAAGCGTCCAAACGCCATTTTTTGGGGTCCAAACGATATTTTACGCCTAGAGCTCTTTTGGAGCTTCACGAAAAGTGGTTGGTGGCAGCATACGGCCTCACGGTCTTCCAGCTACGCATTTTGGAAGTTTCAGATAGAAATACAGAAAAAAATTAACAAAAAAAGGGGTGCAACACGAGGACTTCCCGGGAGGTCACCCATCCTAGTACTACTCTCGCCCAAGCACGCTTAACTGCGGAGTTCTGATGGGATCCGGTGCATTAGTGCTGGTATGATCGCACCCGTTTGTTTATGACGCGCAAACGCATATATGCCTTTCCGAGAGGATCTTGAACGTTTATTCGGCGGCGTAGGCCCCACTTGATGCTTAGGCCCGATCCGGAGTCCTAAGTGACCCTTATGTGAGAGGGAGGATGGATGCATCCAAAAAACACTATGCATAGCACTTTCGATTCATTGATATTGTGTCCGCACCAGAAAACGGCCCGGAAAAGCGTCCAAACGCCATTTTTTGGGGTCCAAACGATATTTTACGCCTAGAGCTCTTTTGGAGCTTCACGAAAAGTGGTTGGTGGCAGCATACGGCCTCACGGTCTTCCAGCTACGCATTTTGGAAGTTTCAGATAGAAATACAGAAAAAAATTAACAAAAAAAGGGGTGCAACACGAGGACTTCCCGGGAGGTCACCCATCCTAGTACTACTCTCGCCCAAGCACGCTTAACTGCGGAGTTCTGATGGGATCCGGTGCATTAGTGCTGGTATGATCGCACCCGTTTGTTTATGACGCGCAAACGCATATATGCCTTTCCGAGAGGATCTTGAACGTTTATTCGGCGGCGTAGGCCCCACTTGATGCTTAGGCCCGATCCGGAGTCCTAAGTGACCCTTATGTGAGAGGGAGGATGGATGCATCCAAAAAACACTATGCATAGCACTTTCGATTCATTGATTTTGTGTCCGCACCAGAAAACGGCCCGGAAAAGCGTCCAAACGCCATTTTTTGGGGTCCAAACGATATTTTACGCCTAGAGCTCTTTTGGAGCTTCACGAAAAGTGGTTGGTGGCAGCATACGGCCTCACGGTCTTCCAGCTACGCATTTTGGAAGTTTCAGATAGAAATACAGAAAAAAATTAACAAAAAAAGGGGTGCAACACGAGGACTTCCCGGGAGGTCACCCATCCTAGTACTACTCTCGCCCAAGCACGCTTACTGCGGAGTTCTGATGGGATCCGGTGCATTAGTGCTGGTATGATCGCACCCGTTTGTTTATGACGCGCAAACGCATATATGCCTTTCCGAGAGGATCTTGAACGTTTATTCGGCGGCGTAGGCCCCACTTGATGCTTAGGCCCGATCCGGAGTCCTAAGTGACCCTTATGTGAGAGGGAGGATGGATGCATCCAAAAAACACTATGCATAGCACTTTCGATTCATTGATATTGTGTCCGCACCAGAAAACGGCCCGGAAAAGCGTCCAAACGCCATTTTTTGGGGTCCAAACGATATTTTACGCCTAGAGCTCTTTTGGAGCTTCACGAAAAGTGGTTGGTGGCAGCATACGGCCTCACGGTCTTCCAGCTACGCATTTTGGAAGTTTCAGATAGAAATACAGAAAAAAATTAACAAAAAAAGGGGTGCAACACGAGGACTTCCCGGGAGGTCACCCATCCTAGTACTACTCTCGCCCAAGCACGCTTAACTGCGGAGTTCTGATGGGATCCGGTGCATTAGTGCTGGTATGATCGCACCCGTTTGTTTATGACGCGCAAACGCATATATGCCTTTCCGAGAGGATCTTGAACGTTTATTCGGCGGCGTAGGCCCCACTTGATGCTTAGGCCCGATCCGGAGTCCTAAGTGACCCTTATGTGAGAGGGAGGATGGATGCATCCAAAAAACACTATGCATAGCACTTTCGATTCATTGATATTGTGTCCGCACCAGAAAACGGCCCGGAAAAGCGTCCAAACGCCATTTTTTGGGGTCCAAACGATATTTTACGCCTAGAGCTCTTTTGGAGCTTCACGAAAAGTGGTTGGTGGCAGCATACGGCCTCACGGTCTTCCAGCTACGCATTTTGGAAGTTTCAGATAGAAATACAGAAAAAAATTAACAAAAAAAGGGGTGCAACACGAGGACTTCCCGGGAGGTCACCCATCCTAGTACTACTCTCGCCCAAGCACGCTTACTGCGGAGTTCTGATGGGATCCGGTGCATTAGTGCTGGTATGATCGCACCCAGTTTGTTTATGACGCGCAAACGCATATATGCCTTTCCGAGAGGATCTTGAACGTTTATTCGGCGGCGTAGGCCCCACTTGATGCTTAGGCCCGATCCGGAGTCCTAAGTGACCCTTATGTGAGAGGGAGGATGGATGCATCCAAAAAACACTATGCATAGCACTTTCGATTCATTGATTTGTGTCCGCACCAGAAAACGGCCCGGAAAAGCGTCCAAACGCCATTTTTTGGGGTCCAAACGATATTTTACGCCTAGAGCTCTTTTGGAGCTTCACGAAAAGTGGTTGGTGGCAGCATACGGCCTCACGGTCTTCCAGCTACGCATTTTGGAAGTTTCAGATAGAAATACAGAAAAAAATTAACAAAAAAAGGGGTGCAACACGAGGACTTCCCGGGAGGTCACCCATCCTAGTACTACTCTCGCCCAAGCACGCTTAACTGCGGAGTTCTGATGGGATCCGGTGCATTAGTGCTGGTATGATCGCACCCGTTTGTTTATGACGCGCAAACGCATATATGCCTTTCCGAGAGGATCTTGAACGTTTATTCGGCGGCGTAGGCCCCACTTGATGCTTAGGCCCGATCCGGAGTCCTAAGTGACCCTTATGTGAGAGGGAGGATGGATGCATCCAAAAAACACTATGCATAGCACTTTCGATTCATTGATATTGTGTCCGCACCAGAAAACGGCCCGGAAAAGCGTCCAAACGCCATTTTTTGGGGTCCAAACGATATTTTACGCCTAGAGCTCTTTTGGAGCTTCACGAAAAGTGGTTGGTGGCAGCATACGGCCTCACGGTCTTCCAGCTACGCATTTTGGAAGTTTCAGATAGAAATACAGAAAAAAATTAACAAAAAAAGGGGTGCAACACGAGGACTTCCCGGGAGGTCACCCATCCTAGTACTACTCTCGCCCAAGCACGCTTACTGCGGAGTTCTGATGGGATCCGGTGCATTAGTGCTGGTATGATCGCACCCGTTTGTTTATGACGCGCAAACGCATATATGCCTTTCCGAGAGGATCTTGAACGTTTATTCGGCGGCGTAGGCCCCACTTGATGCTTAGGCCCGATCCGGAGTCCTAAGTGACCCTTATGTGAGAGGGAGGATGGATGCATCCAAAAAACACTATGCATAGCACTTTCGATTCATTGATATTGTGTCCGCACCAGAAAACGGCCCGGAAAAGCGTCCAAACGCCATTTTTTGGGGTCCAAACGATATTTTACGCCTAGAGCTCTTTTGGAGCTTCACGAAAAGTGGTTGGTGGCAGCATACGGCCTCACGGTCTTCCAGCTACGCATTTTGGAAGTTTCAGATAGAAATACAGAAAAAAATTAACAAAAAAAGGGGTGCAACACGAGGACTTCCCGGGAGGTCACCCATCCTAGTACTACTCTCGCCCAAGCACGCTTACTGCGGAGTTCTGATGGGATCCGGTGCATTAGTGCTGGTATGATCGCACCCGTTTGTTTATGACGCGCAAACGCATATATGCCTTTCCGAGAGGATCTTGAACGTTTATTCGGCGGCGTAGGCCCCACTTGATGCTTAGGCCCGATCCGGAGTCCTAAGTGACCCTTATGTGAGAGGGAGGATGGATGCATCCAAAAAACACTATGCATAGCACTTTCGATTCATTGATATTGTGTCCGCACCAGAAAACGGCCCGGAAAAGCGTCCAAACGCCATTTTTTGGGGTCCAAACGATATTTTACGCCTAGAGCTCTTTTGGAGCTTCACGAAAAGTGGTTGGTGGCAGCATACGGCCTCACGGTCTTCCAGCTACGCATTTTGGAAGTTTCAGATAGAAATACAGAAAAAAATTAACAAAAAAAGGGGTGCAACACGAGGACTTCCCGGGAGGTCACCCATCCTAGTACTACTCTCGCCCAAGCACGCTTACTGCGGAGTTCTGATGGGATCCGGTGCATTAGTGCTGGTATGATCGCACCCATTTGTTTATGACGCGCAAACGCATATATGCCTTTCCGAGAGGATCTTGAACGTTTATTCGGCGGCGTAGGCCCCACTTGATGCTTAGGCCCGATCCGGAGTCCTAAGTGACCCTTATGTGAGAGGGAGGATGGATGCATCCAAAAAACACTATGCATAGCACTTTCGATTCATTGATATTGTGTCCGCACCAGAAAACGGCCCGGAAAAGCGTCCAAACGCCATTTTTTGGGGTCCAAACGATATTTTACGCCTAGAGCTCTTTTGGAGCTTCACGAAAAGTGGTTGGTGGCAGCATACGGCCTCACGGTCTTCCAGCTACGCATTTTGGAAGTTTCAGATAGAAATACAGAAAAAAATTAACAAAAAAAGGGGTGCAACACGAGGACTTCCCGGGAGGTCACCCATCCTAGTACTACTCTCGCCCAAGCACGCTTACTGCGGAGTTCTGATGGGATCCGGTGCATTAGTGCTGGTATGATCGCACCCGTTTGTTTATGACGCGCAAACGCATATATGCCTTTCCGAGAGGATCTTGAACGTTTATTCGGCGGCGTAGGCCCCACTTGATGCTTAGGCCCGATCCGGAGTCCTAAGTGACCCTTATGTGAGAGGGAGGATGGATGCATCCAAAAAACACTATGCATAGCACTTTCGATTCATTGATATTGTGTCCGCACCAGAAAACGGCCCGGAAAAGCGTCCAAACGCCATTTTTTGGGGTCCAAACGATATTTTACGCCTAGAGCTCTTTTGGAGCTTCACGAAAAGTGGTTGGTGGCAGCATACGGCCTCACGGTCTTCCAGCTACGCATTTTGGAAGTTTCAGATAGAAATACAGAAAAAAATTAACAAAAAAAGGGGTGCAACACGAGGACTTCCCGGGAGGTCACCCATCCTAGTACTACTCTCGCCCAAGCACGCTTACTGCGGAGTTCTGATGGGATCCGGTGCATTAGTGCTGGTATGATCGCACCCGTTTGTTTATGACGCGCAAACGCATATATGCCTTTCCGAGAGGATCTTGAACGTTTATTCGGCGGCGTAGGCCCCACTTGATGCTTAGGCCCGATCCGGAGTCCTAAGTGACCCTTATGTGAGAGGGAGGATGGATGCATCCAAAAAACACTATGCATAGCACTTTCGATTCATTGATTTGTGTCCGCACCAGAAAACGGCCCGGAAAAGCGTCCAAACGCCATTTTTTGGGGTCCAAACGATATTTTACGCCTAGAGCTCTTTTGGAGCTTCACGAAAAGTGGTTGGTGGCAGCATACGGCCTCACGGTCTTCCAGCTACGCATTTTGGAAGTTTCAGATAGAAATACAGAAAAAAATTAACAAAAAAAGGGGTGCAACACGAGGACTTCCCGGGAGGTCACCCATCCTAGTACTACTCTCGCCCAAGCACGCTTACTGCGGAGTTCTGATGGGATCCGGTGCATTAGTGCTGGTATGATCGCACCCGTTTGTTTATGACGCGCAAACGCATATATGCCTTTCCGAGAGGATCTTGAACGTTTATTCGGCGGCGTAGGCCCCACTTGATGCTTAGGCCCGATCCGGAGTCCTAAGTGACCCTTATGTG
This sequence comes from Microthlaspi erraticum, assembly GCA_902728155.2. Lineage (NCBI taxonomy): Eukaryota > Viridiplantae > Streptophyta > Magnoliopsida > Brassicales > Brassicaceae > Microthlaspi > Microthlaspi erraticum. The sequence goes on from CACVBM020001616.1 coordinate 26,378, forward strand.
AGAGGGAGGATGGATGCATCCAAAAAACACTATGCATAGCACTTTCGATTCATTGATATTGTGTCCGCACCAGAAAACGGCCCGGAAAAGCGTCCAAACGCCATTTTTTGGGGTCCAAACGATATTTTACGCCTAGAGCTCTTTTGGAGCTTCACGAAAAGTGGTTGGTGGCAGCATACGGCCTCACGGTCTTCCAGCTACGCATTTTGGAAGTTTCAGATAGAAATACAGAAAAAAATTAACAAAAAAAGGGGTGCAACACGAGGACTTCCCGGGAGGTCACCCATCCTAGTACTACTCTCGCCCAAGCACGCTTACTGCGGAGTTCTGATGGGATCCGATTAGTGCTGGTATGATCGCACCTTTGTTTATGACGCGCAAACGCATATATGCAAACCAAAAAACAATAGACAATAAAAATTGAAATAGAAATACAGAAAAAAATAAACAAAAAAAGGGGTGCAACACGAGGACTTCCCGGGAGGTCACCCATCCTAGTACTACTCTCGCCCAAGCACGCTTCACTGCGGAGTTATGATGGGATCCGGTGCATTAGTGCTGGTATGATCGCACCCATTTGTTGATGATGCGCAAACGCATATATGCCTTTCCGAGAGGATCTTGAACGTTTATTCGGCGGCGTAGGCCCCACTTGATGCTTAGGCCCGATCCGGAGTCCTAAGTGACCCTTATGTGAGAGGGAGGATGGATGCATCCAAAAAACACTATGCATAGCACTTTCGATTCATTGATATTGTGTCCGCACCAGAAAACGGCCCGGAAAAGCGTCCAAACGCCATTTTTTGGGGTCCAAACAATATTTTACGCCTAGAGCTCTTTTGGAGCTTCACGAAAAGTGGTTGGTGGCAGCATACGGCCTCACGGTCTTCCAGCTACGCATTTTAGAAGTTTCAGATAGAAATACAGAAAAAAATTAAAAAAAAAGGGTGCAACACGAGGACTTCCCGGGAGGTCACCCATCCTAGTACTACTCTCGCCCAAGCACGCTTAACTGCGGAGTTCTGATGGGATCCGGTGCATTAGTGCTGGTATGATCGCAACAGTTTGTTTATGACGCGCAAACGCATATATGCCTTTCCGAGAGGATCTTGAACGTTTATTCGGCGGTGTAGGCCCCACTTGATGCCTAGGCCCGATCCGGAGTCCTAAGTGACCCTTATGTGAGAGGGAGGATGGATGCATCCAAAAAACACTATGCATATCACTTTCGATTCATTGATTTTGTGTCCGCACCAGAAAACGGCCCGGAAAAGCGTCCAAACGCCATTTTTTGGGGTCCAAACGATATTTTACGCCTAGAGCTCTTTTGGAGCTTCACGAAAAGTGGTTGGTGGCAGCATACGGCCTCCCGGTCTTCCAGCTACGCATTTTAGAAGTTTCAGATAGAAATACAGAAAAAAATTAACAAAAAAAGGGGTGCAACACGAGGACTTCCCGGGAGGTCACCCATCCTAGTACTACTCTCGCCCAAGCACGCTTATCTGCGGAGTTCTGATGGGATCCGGTGCATTAAGTACTGGTATGATCGCACCCGTTTGTTTATGACGCGCATACGCATATATGCCTTTCCGAGAGGATCTTGAACGTTTATTCGGCGGCGTAGGCCCCACTTGATGCTTAGGCCCCGATCCGGAGTCCTAAGTGACCCTTATGTGAGAGGGAGGATGGATGCATCCAAAAAACACTATGCAATAGCACTTTCGATTCATTGATATTGTGTCCGCACCAGAAAACGGCCCGGAAAAGCGTCCAAACGCCATTTTTTGGGTCCAAACGATATTTTACGCCTAGAGCTCTTTTGGAGCTTCACGAAAAGTGGTTGGTGGCCATACGGCCTCACGGTCTTCCAGCTACGCATTTTGGAAGTTTCAGATAGAAATACAGAAAAAAATTAACAAAAAAGGGATGCAACACGAGGACTTCCCGGGAGGTCACCCATCCTAGTACTACTCTCGCCCAAGCACGCTTGACTGCGGAGTTCTGATGGGATCCGGTGCATTAGTGCTGGTATGATCGCACCCGTTTGTTTATGACGCGCATACGCATATATGCCTTTCCGAGAGGATCTTGAACGTTTATTCGGCGGCGTAGGCCCCACTTGATGC
>CACVBM020001617.1:0-12385 GCA_902728155.2 Microthlaspi erraticum
GGAAACTCACTAAGATGAACTAGATACCCATAATTGGATTAATAGGTTCTACACATGACTATGAGGACAAACATGAGTGAAACGGTCTCAATCCAAGGGAGGAACATCAAATGGACCTAATTTGGGAACCGGAAGAGGTAAGGAGTCCGAAATGTACCTCTGTGACTCCACATTGTGGAAACTCACTTGTAGTGTATAAGATGAACTAGATGGACCCATACTTACCCAAACATGGATTAATAGGTTCTACACATGACTATGAGGACAAACATGAGTGAAACGGTCTCAATCCAAGGGAGGAACATCAAATGGACCTAATTTGGGAACCGGAAGAGGTAAGGAGTCCGAAATGTACCTCTGTGACTCCACATTGTGGAAACTCACTTGTAGTGTATAAGATGAACTAGATGGACCCATACTTACCCAAACATGGATTAATAGGTTCTACACATGACTATGAGGACAAACATGAGTGAAACGGTCTCAATCCAAGGGAGGAACATCAAATGGACCTAATTTGGGAACCGGAAGAGGTAAGGAGTCCGAAATGTACCTCTGTGACTCCACATTGTGGAAACTCACTTGTAGTGTATAAGATGAACTAGATGGACCCATACTTACCCAAACATGGATTAATAGGTTCTACACATGACTATGAGGACAAACATGAGTGAAACGGTCTCAATCCAAGGGAGGAACATCAAATGGACCTAATTTGGGAACCGGAAGAGGTAAGGAGTCCGAAATGTACCTCTGTGACTCCACATTGTGGAAACTCACTTGTAGTGTATAAGATGAACTAGATGGACCCATACTTACCCAAACATGGATTAATAGGTTCTACACATGACTATGAGGACAAACATGAGTGAAACGGTCTCAATCCAAGGGAGGAACATCAAATGGACCTAATTTGGGAACCGGAAGAGGTAAGGAGTCCGAAATGTACCTCTGTGACTCCACATTGTGGAAACTCACTTGTAGTGTATAAGATGAACTAGATGGACCCATACTTACCCAAACATGGATTAATAGGTTCTACACATGACTATGAGGACAAACATGAGTGAAACGGTCTCAATCCAAGGGAGGAACATCAAATGGACCTAATTTGGGAACCGGAAGAGGTAAGGAGTCCGAAATGTACCTCTGTGACTCCACATTGTGGAAACTCACTTGTAGTGTATAAGATGAACTAGATGGACCCATACTTACCCAAACATGGATTAATAGGTTCTACACATGACTATGAGGACAAACATGAGTGAAACGGTCTCAATCCAAGGGAGGAACATCAAATGGACCTAATTTGGGAACCGGAAGAGGTAAGGAGTCCGAAATGTACCTCTGTGACTCCACATTGTGGAAACTCACTTGTAGTGTATAAGATGAACTAGATGGACCCATACTTACCCAAACATGGATTAATAGGTTCTACACATGACTATGAGGACAAACATGAGTGAAACGGTCTCAATCCAAGGGAGGAACATCAAATGGACCTAATTTGGGAACCGGAAGAGGTAAGGAGTCCGAAATGTACCTCTGTGACTCCACATTGTGGAAACTCACTTGTAGTGTATAAGATGAACTAGATGGACCCATACTTACCCAAACATGGATTAATAGGTTCTACACATGACTATGAGGACAAACATGAGTGAAACGGTCTCAATCCAAGGGAGGAACATCAAATGGACCTAATTTGGGAACCGGAAGAGGTAAGGAGTCCGAAATGTACCTCTGTGACTCCACATTGTGGAAACTCACTTGTAGTGTATAAGATGAACTAGATGGACCCATACTTACCCAAACATGGATTAATAGGTTCTACACATGACTATGAGGACAAACATGAGTGAAACGGTCTCAATCCAAGGGAGGAACATCAAATGGACCTAATTTGGGAACCGGAAGAGGTAAGGAGTCCGAAATGTACCTCTGTGACTCCACATTGTGGAAACTCACTTGTAGTGTATAAGATGAACTAGATGGACCCATACTTACCCAAACATGGATTAATAGGTTCTACACATGACTATGAGGACAAACATGAGTGAAACGGTCTCAATCCAAGGGAGGAACATCAAATGGACCTAATTTGGGAACCGGAAGAGGTAAGGAGTCCGAAATGTACCTCTGTGACTCCACATTGTGGAAACTCACTTGTAGTGTATAAGATGAACTAGATGGACCCATACTTACCCAAACATGGATTAATAGGTTCTACACATGACTATGAGGACAAACATGAGTGAAACGGTCTCAATCCAAGGGAGGAACATCAAATGGACCTAATTTGGGAACCGGAAGAGGTAAGGAGTCCGAAATGTACCTCTGTGACTCCACATTGTGGAAACTCACTTGTAGTGTATAAGATGAACTAGATGGACCCATACTTACCCAAACATGGATTAATAGGTTCTACACATGACTATGAGGACAAACATGAGTGAAACGGTCTCAATCCAAGGGAGGAACATCAAATGGACCTAATTTGGGAACCGGAAGAGGTAAGGAGTCCGAAATGTACCTCTGTGACTCCACATTGTGGAAACTCACTTGTAGTGTATAAGATGAACTAGATGGACCCATACTTACCCAAACATGGATTAATAGGTTCTACACATGACTATGAGGACAAACATGAGTGAAACGGTCTCAATCCAAGGGAGGAACATCAAATGGACCTAATTTGGGAACCGGAAGAGGTAAGGAGTCCGAAATGTACCTCTGTGACTCCACATTGTGGAAACTCACTTGTAGTGTATAAGATGAACTAGATGGACCCATACTTACCAAACATGGATTAATAGGTTCTACACATGACTATGAGGACAAACATGAGTGAAACGGTCTCAATCCAAGGGAGGAACATCAAATGGACCTAATTTGGGAACCGGAAGAGGTAAGGAGTCCGAAATGTACCTCTGTGACTCCACATTGTGGAAACTCACTTGTAGTGTATAAGATGAACTAGATGGACCCATACTTACCCAAACATGGATTAATAGGTTCTACACATGACTATGAGGACAAACATGAGTGAAACGGTCTCAATCCAAGGGAGGAACATCAAATGGACCTAATTTGGGAACCGGAAGAGGTAAGGAGTCCGAAATGTACCTCTGTGACTCCACATTGTGGAAACTCACTTGTAGTGTATAAGATGAACTAGATGGACCCATACTTACCCAAACATGGATTAATAGGTTCTACACATGACTATGAGGACAAACATGAGTGAAACGGTCTCAATCCAAGGGAGGAACATCAAATGGACCTAATTTGGGAACCGGAAGAGGTAAGGAGTCCGAAATGTACCTCTGTGACTCCACATTGTGGAAACTCACTTGTAGTGTATAAGATGAACTAGATGGACCCATACTTACCCAAACATGGATTAATAGGTTCTACACATGACTATGAGGACAAACATGAGTGAAACGGTCTCAATCCAAGGGAGGAACATCAAATGGACCTAATTTGGGAACCGGAAGAGGTAAGGAGTCCGAAATGTACCTCTGTGACTCCACATTGTGGAAACTCACTTGTAGTGTATAAGATGAACTAGATGGACCCATACTTACCCAAACATGGATTAATAGGTTCTACACATGACTATGAGGACAAACATGAGTGAAACGGTCTCAATCCAAGGGAGGAACATCAAATGGACCTAATTTGGGAACCGGAAGAGGTAAGGAGTCCGAAATGTACCTCTGTGACTCCACATTGTGGAAACTCACTTGTAGTGTATAAGATGAACTAGATGGACCCATACTTACCCAAACATGGATTAATAGGTTCTACACATGACTATGAGGACAAACATGAGTGAAACGGTCTCAATCCAAGGGAGGAACATCAAATGGACCTAATTTGGGAACCGGAAGAGGTAAGGAGTCCGAAATGTACCTCTGTGACTCCACATTGTGGAAACTCACTTGTAGTGTATAAGATGAACTAGATGGACCCATACTTACCCAAACATGGATTAATAGGTTCTACACATGACTATGAGGACAAACATGAGTGAAACGGTCTCAATCCAAGGGAGGAACATCAAATGGACCTAATTTGGGAACCGGAAGAGGTAAGGAGTCCGAAATGTACCTCTGTGACTCCACATTGTGGAAACTCACTTGTAGTGTATAAGATGAACTAGATGGACCCATACTTACCCAAACATGGATTAATAGGTTCTACACATGACTATGAGGACAAACATGAGTGAAACGGTCTCAATCCAAGGGAGGAACATCAAATGGACCTAATTTGGGAACCGGAAGAGGTAAGGAGTCCGAAATGTACCTCTGTGACTCCACATTGTGGAAACTCACTTGTAGTGTATAAGATGAACTAGATGGACCCATACTTACCCAAACATGGATTAATAGGTTCTACACATGACTATGAGGACAAACATGAGTGAAACGGTCTCAATCCAAGGGAGGAACATCAAATGGACCTAATTTGGGAACCGGAAGAGGTAAGGAGTCCGAAATGTACCTCTGTGACTCCACATTGTGGAAACTCACTTGTAGTGTATAAGATGAACTAGATGGACCCATACTTACCCAAACATGGATTAATAGGTTCTACACATGACTATGAGGACAAACATGAGTGAAACGGTCTCAATCCAAGGGAGGAACATCAAATGGACCTAATTTGGGAACCGGAAGAGGTAAGGAGTCCGAAATGTACCTCTGTGACTCCACATTGTGGAAACTCACTTGTAGTGTATAAGATGAACTAGATGGACCCATACTTACCCAAACATGGATTAATAGGTTCTACACATGACTATGAGGACAAACATGAGTGAAACGGTCTCAATCCAAGGGAGGAACATCAAATGGACCTAATTTGGGAACCGGAAGAGGTAAGGAGTCCGAAATGTACCTCTGTGACTCCACATTGTGGAAACTCACTTGTAGTGTATAAGATGAACTAGATGGACCCATACTTACCCAAACATGGATTAATAGGTTCTACACATGACTATGAGGACAAACATGAGTGAAACGGTCTCAATCCAAGGGAGGAACATCAAATGGACCTAATTTGGGAACCGGAAGAGGTAAGGAGTCCGAAATGTACCTCTGTGACTCCACATTGTGGAAACTCACTTGTAGTGTATAAGATGAACTAGATGGACCCATACTTACCCAAACATGGATTAATAGGTTCTACACATGACTATGAGGACAAACATGAGTGAAACGGTCTCAATCCAAGGGAGGAACATCAAATGGACCTAATTTGGGAACCGGAAGAGGTAAGGAGTCCGAAATGTACCTCTGTGACTCCACATTGTGGAAACTCACTTGTAGTGTATAAGATGAACTAGATGGACCCATACTTACCCAAACATGGATTAATAGGTTCTACACATGACTATGAGGACAAACATGAGTGAAACGGTCTCAATCCAAGGGAGGAACATCAAATGGACCTAATTTGGGAACCGGAAGAGGTAAGGAGTCCGAAATGTACCTCTGTGACTCCACATTGTGGAAACTCACTTGTAGTGTATAAGATGAACTAGATGGACCCATACTTACCCAAACATGGATTAATAGGTTCTACACATGACTATGAGGACAAACATGAGTGAAACGGTCTCAATCCAAGGGAGGAACATCAAATGGACCTAATTTGGGAACCGGAAGAGGTAAGGAGTCCGAAATGTACCTCTGTGACTCCACATTGTGGAAACTCACTTGTAGTGTATAAGATGAACTAGATGGACCCATACTTACCCAAACATGGATTAATAGGTTCTACACATGACTATGAGGACAAACATGAGTGAAACGGTCTCAATCCAAGGGAGGAACATCAAATGGACCTAATTTGGGAACCGGAAGAGGTAAGGAGTCCGAAATGTACCTCTGTGACTCCACATTGTGGAAACTCACTTGTAGTGTATAAGATGAACTAGATGGACCCATACTTACCCAAACATGGATTAATAGGTTCTACACATGACTATGAGGACAAACATGAGTGAAACGGTCTCAATCCAAGGGAGGAACATCAAATGGACCTAATTTGGGAACCGGAAGAGGTAAGGAGTCCGAAATGTACCTCTGTGACTCCACATTGTGGAAACTCACTTGTAGTGTATAAGATGAACTAGATGGACCCATACTTACCCAAACATGGATTAATAGGTTCTACACATGACTATGAGGACAAACATGAGTGAAACGGTCTCAATCCAAGGGAGGAACATCAAATGGACCTAATTTGGGAACCGGAAGAGGTAAGGAGTCCGAAATGTACCTCTGTGACTCCACATTGTGGAAACTCACTTGTAGTGTATAAGATGAACTAGATGGACCCATACTTACCCAAACATGGATTAATAGGTTCTACACATGACTATGAGGACAAACATGAGTGAAACGGTCTCAATCCAAGGGAGGAACATCAAATGGACCTAATTTGGGAACCGGAAGAGGTAAGGAGTCCGAAATGTACCTCTGTGACTCCACATTGTGGAAACTCACTTGTAGTGTATAAGATGAACTAGATGGACCCATACTTACCCAAACATGGATTAATAGGTTCTACACATGACTATGAGGACAAACATGAGTGAAACGGTCTCAATCCAAGGGAGGAACATCAAATGGACCTAATTTGGGAACCGGAAGAGGTAAGGAGTCCGAAATGTACCTCTGTGACTCCACATTGTGGAAACTCACTTGTAGTGTATAAGATGAACTAGATGGACCCATACTTACCCAAACATGGATTAATAGGTTCTACACATGACTATGAGGACAAACATGAGTGAAACGGTCTCAATCCAAGGGAGGAACATCAAATGGACCTAATTTGGGAACCGGAAGAGGTAAGGAGTCCGAAATGTACCTCTGTGACTCCACATTGTGGAAACTCACTTGTAGTGTATAAGATGAACTAGATGGACCCATACTTACCCAAACATGGATTAATAGGTTCTACACATGACTATGAGGACAAACATGAGTGAAACGGTCTCAATCCAAGGGAGGAACATCAAATGGACCTAATTTGGGAACCGGAAGAGGTAAGGAGTCCGAAATGTACCTCTGTGACTCCACATTGTGGAAACTCACTTGTAGTGTATAAGATGAACTAGATGGACCCATACTTACCCAAACATGGATTAATAGGTTCTACACATGACTATGAGGACAAACATGAGTGAAACGGTCTCAATCCAAGGGAGGAACATCAAATGGACCTAATTTGGGAACCGGAAGAGGTAAGGAGTCCGAAATGTACCTCTGTGACTCCACATTGTGGAAACTCACTTGTAGTGTATAAGATGAACTAGATGGACCCATACTTACCCAAACATGGATTAATAGGTTCTACACATGACTATGAGGACAAACATGAGTGAAACGGTCTCAATCCAAGGGAGGAACATCAAATGGACCTAATTTGGGAACCGGAAGAGGTAAGGAGTCCGAAATGTACCTCTGTGACTCCACATTGTGGAAACTCACTTGTAGTGTATAAGATGAACTAGATGGACCCATACTTACCCAAACATGGATTAATAGGTTCTACACATGACTATGAGGACAAACATGAGTGAAACGGTCTCAATCCAAGGGAGGAACATCAAATGGACCTAATTTGGGAACCGGAAGAGGTAAGGAGTCCGAAATGTACCTCTGTGACTCCACATTGTGGAAACTCACTTGTAGTGTATAAGATGAACTAGATGGACCCATACTTACCCAAACATGGATTAATAGGTTCTACACATGACTATGAGGACAAACATGAGTGAAACGGTCTCAATCCAAGGGAGGAACATCAAATGGACCTAATTTGGGAACCGGAAGAGGTAAGGAGTCCGAAATGTACCTCTGTGACTCCACATTGTGGAAACTCACTTGTAGTGTATAAGATGAACTAGATGGACCCATACTTACCCAAACATGGATTAATAGGTTCTACACATGACTATGAGGACAAACATGAGTGAAACGGTCTCAATCCAAGGGAGGAACATCAAATGGACCTAATTTGGGAACCGGAAGAGGTAAGGAGTCCGAAATGTACCTCTGTGACTCCACATTGTGGAAACTCACTTGTAGTGTATAAGATGAACTAGATGGACCCATACTTACCCAAACATGGATTAATAGGTTCTACACATGACTATGAGGACAAACATGAGTGAAACGGTCTCAATCCAAGGGAGGAACATCAAATGGACCTAATTTGGGAACCGGAAGAGGTAAGGAGTCCGAAATGTACCTCTGTGACTCCACATTGTGGAAACTCACTTGTAGTGTATAAGATGAACTAGATGGACCCATACTTACCCAAACATGGATTAATAGGTTCTACACATGACTATGAGGACAAACATGAGTGAAACGGTCTCAATCCAAGGGAGGAACATCAAATGGACCTAATTTGGGAACCGGAAGAGGTAAGGAGTCCGAAATGTACCTCTGTGACTCCACATTGTGGAAACTCACTTGTAGTGTATAAGATGAACTAGATGGACCCATACTTACCCAAACATGGATTAATAGGTTCTACACATGACTATGAGGACAAACATGAGTGAAACGGTCTCAATCCAAGGGAGGAACATCAAATGGACCTAATTTGGGAACCGGAAGAGGTAAGGAGTCCGAAATGTACCTCTGTGACTCCACATTGTGGAAACTCACTTGTAGTGTATAAGATGAACTAGATGGACCCATACTTACCCAAACATGGATTAATAGGTTCTACACATGACTATGAGGACAAACATGAGTGAAACGGTCTCAATCCAAGGGAGGAACATCAAATGGACCTAATTTGGGAACCGGAAGAGGTAAGGAGTCCGAAATGTACCTCTGTGACTCCACATTGTGGAAACTCACTTGTAGTGTATAAGATGAACTAGATGGACCCATACTTACCCAAACATGGATTAATAGGTTCTACACATGACTATGAGGACAAACATGAGTGAAACGGTCTCAATCCAAGGGAGGAACATCAAATGGACCTAATTTGGGAACCGGAAGAGGTAAGGAGTCCGAAATGTACCTCTGTGACTCCACATTGTGGAAACTCACTTGTAGTGTATAAGATGAACTAGATGGACCCATACTTACCCAAATCAAACATGGATTAATAGGTTCTACACATGACTATGAGGACAAACATGAGTGAAACGGTCTCAATCCAAGGGAGGAACATCAAATGGACCTAATTTGGGAACCGGAAGAGGTAAGGAGTCCGAAATGTACCTCTGTGACTCCACATTGTGGAAACTCACTTGTAGTGTATAAGATGAACTAGATGGACCCATACTTACCCAAACATGGATTAATAGGTTCTACACATGACTATGAGGACAAACATGAGTGAAACGGTCTCAATCCAAGGGAGGAACATCAAATGGACCTAATTTGGGAACCGGAAGAGGTAAGGAGTCCGAAATGTACCTCTGTGACTCCACATTGTGGAAACTCACTTGTAGTGTATAAGATGAACTAGATGGACCCATACTTACCCAAACATGGATTAATAGGTTCTACACATGACTATGAGGACAAACATGAGTGAAACGGTCTCAATCCAAGGGAGGAACATCAAATGGACCTAATTTGGGAACCGGAAGAGGTAAGGAGTCCGAAATGTACCTCTGTGACTCCACATTGTGGAAACTCACTTGTAGTGTATAAGATGAACTAGATGGACCCATACTTATCCAAACATGGATTAATAGGTTCTACACATGACTATGAGGACAAACATGAGTGAAACGGTCTCAATCCAAGGGAGGAACATCAAATGGACCTAATTTGGGAACCGGAAGAGGTAAGGAGTCCGAAATGTACCTCTGTGACTCCACATTGTGGAAACTCACTTGTAGTGTATAAGATGAACTAGATGGACCCATACTTACCCAAACATGGATTAATAGGTTCTACACATGACTATGAGGACAAACATGAGTGAAACGGTCTCAATCCAAGGGAGGAACATCAAATGGACCTAATTTGGGAACCGGAAGAGGTAAGGAGTCCGAAATGTACCTCTGTGACTCCACATTGTGGAAACTCACTTGTAGTGTATAAGATGAACTAGATGGACCCATACTTATCCAAACATGGATTAATAGGTTCTACACATGACTATGAGGACAAACATGAGTGAAACGGTCTCAATCCAAGGGAGGAACATCAAATGGACCTAATTTGGGAACCGGAAGAGGTAAGGAGTCCGAAATGTACCTCTGTGACTCCACATTGTGGAAACTCACTTGTAGTGTATAAGATGAACTAGATGGACCCATACTTATCCAAACATGGATTAATAGGTTCTACACATGACTATGAGGACAAACATGAGTGAAACGGTCTCAATCCAAGGGAGGAACATCAAATGGACCTAATTTGGGAACCGGAAGAGGTAAGGAGTCCGAAATGTACCTCTGTGACTCCACATTGTGGAAACTCACTTGTAGTGTATAAGATGAACTAGATGGACCCATACTTATCCAAACATGGATTAATAGGTTCTACACATGACTATGAGGACAAACATGAGTGAAACGGTCTCAATCCAAGGGAGGAACATCAAATGGACCTAATTTGGGAACCGGAAGAGGTAAGGAGTCCGAAATGTACCTCTGTGACTCCACATTGTGGAAACTCACTTGTAGTGTATAAGATGAACTAGATGGACCCATACTTATCCAAACATGGATTAATAGGTTCTACACATGACTATGAGGACAAACATGAGTGAAACGGTCTCAATCCAAGGGAGGAACATCAAATGGACCTAATTTGGGAACCGGAAGAGGTAAGGAGTCCGAAATGTACCTCTGTGACTCCACATTGTGGAAACTCACTTGTAGTGTATAAGATGAACTAGATGGACCCATACTTATCCAAACATGGATTAATAGGTTCTACACATGACTATGAGGACAAACATGAGTGAAACGGTCTCAATCCAAGGGAGGAACATCAAATGGACCTAATTTGGGAACCGGAAGAGGTAAGGAGTCCGAAATGTACCTCTGTGACTCCACATTGTGGAAACTCACTTGTAGTGTATAAGATGAACTAGATGGACCCATACTTATCCAAACATGGATTAATAGGTTCTACACATGACTATGAGGACAAACATGAGTGAAACGGTCTCAATCCAAGGGAGGAACATCAAATGGACCTAATTTGGGAACCGGAAGAGGTAAGGAGTCCGAAATGTACCTCTGTGACTCCACATTGTGGAAACTCACTTGTAGTGTATAAGATGAACTAGATGGACCCATACTTATCCAAACATGGATTAATAGGTTCTACACATGACTATGAGGACAAACATGAGTGAAACGGTCTCAATCCAAGGGAGGAACATCAAATGGACCTAATTTGGGAACCGGAAGAGGTAAGGAGTCCGAAATGTACCTCTGTGACTCCACATTGTGGAAACTCACTTGTAGTGTATAAGATGAACTAGATGGACCCATACTTATCCAAACATGGATTAATAGGTTCTACACATGACTATGAGGACAAACATGAGTGAAACGGTCTCAATCCAAGGGAGGAACATCAAATGGACCTAATTTGGGAACCGGAAGAGGTAAGGAGTCCGAAATGTACCTCTGTGACTCCACATTGTGGAAACTCACTTGTAGTGTATAAGATGAACTAGATGGACCCATACTTACCCAAACATGGATTAATAGGTTCTACACATGACTATGAGGACAAACATGAGTGAAACGGTCTCAATCCAAGGGAGGAACATCAAATGGACCTAATTTGGGAACCGGAAGAGGTAAGGAGTCCGAAATGTACCTCTGTGACTCCACATTGTGGAAACTCACTTGTAGTGTATAAGATGAACTAGATGGACCCATACTTACCCAAACATGGATTAATAGGTTCTACACATGACTATGAGGACAAACATGAGTGAAACGGTCTCAATCCAAGGGAGGAACATCAAATGGACCTAATTTGGGAACCGGAAGAGGTAAGGAGTCCGAAATGTACCTCTGTGACTCCACATTGTGGAAACTCACTTGTAGTGTATAAGATGAACTAGATGGACCCATACTTATTACCAAATTAATAGGTTCTACACATGACTATGAGGACAAACATGAGTGAAACGGTCTCAATCCAAGGGAGGAACATCAAATGGATCTAAATTTGGGAACCGGAAGAGGTAAGGAGTCCGAAATGTACCTCTGTGACTCCAGATTGAGGAAACTCACATGTAGTGTATAAGATGAACTAGATAGTTCCATACTTACCCAAACATGGATTAATAGCTTCTACACATGACTATGAGGACAAACATGACTGAAAGTCTCAATCCAAGGGAGGAACATCTT
>CACVBM020001617.1:13953-28398 GCA_902728155.2 Microthlaspi erraticum
AATTTGTCCATTTGATGTTCCTCCCTTGGATTGAGACCGTTTCACTCATGTTTGTCCTCATAGTCATGTGTAGAACCTATTAATCCATGTTTGGTAAGTATGGGTCCATCTAGTTCATCTTATACACTACAAGTGAGTTTCCACAATGTGGAGTCACAGAGGTACATTTCGGACTCCTTACCTCTTCCGGTTCCCAAATTTGGTCCATTTGATGTTCCTCCCTTGGATTGAGACCGTTTCACTCATGTTTGTCCTCATAGTCATGTGTAGAACCTATTAATCCATGTTTGGTAAGTATGGGTCCATCTAGTTCATCTTATACACTACAAGTGAGTTTCCACAATGTGGAGGCACAGAGGTACATTTCGGACTCCTTACCTCTTCCGGTTCCCAAATTTGGTCCATTTGATGTTCCTCCCTTGGATTGAGACCGTTTCACTCATGTTTGTCCTCATAGTCATGTGTAGAACCTATTAATCCATGTTTGGGTAAGTATGGGTCCATCTAGTTCATCTTATACACTACAAGTGAGTTTCCACAATGTGGAGGCACAGAGGTACATTTCGGACTCCTTACCTCTTCCGGTTCCCAAATTTGGTCCATTTGATGTTCCTCCCTTGGATTGAGACCGTTTCACTCATGTTTGTCCTCATAGTCATGTGTAGAACCTATTAATCCATGTTTGGGTAAGTATGGGTCCATCTAGTTCATCTTATACACTACAAGTGAGTTTCCACAATGTGGAGGCACAGAGGTACATTTCGGACTCCTTACCTCTTCCGGTTCCCAAATTTGGTCCATTTGATGTTCCTCCCTTGGATTGAGACCGTTTCACTCATGTTTGTCCTCATAGTCATGTGTAGAACCTATTAATCCATGTTTGGTAAGTATGGGTCCATCTAGTTCATCTTATACACTACAAGTGAGTTTCCACAATGTGGAGTCACAGAGGTACATTTCGGACTCCTTACCTCTTCCGGTTCCCAAATTTGGTCCATTTGATGTTCCTCCCTTGGATTGAGACCGTTTCACTCATGTTTGTCCTCATAGTCATGTGTAGAACCTATTAATCCATGTTTGGGTAAGTATGGGTCCATCTAGTTCATCTTATACACTACAAGTGAGTTTCCACAATGTGGAGGCACAGAGGTACATTTCGGACTCCTTACCTCTTCCGGTTCCCAAATTTGGTCCATTTGATGTTCCTCCCTTGGATTGAGACCGTTTCACTCATGTTTGTCCTCATAGTCATGTGTAGAACCTATTAATCCATGTTTGGTAAGTATGGGTCCATCTAGTTCATCTTATACACTACAAGTGAGTTTCCACAATGTGGAGTCACAGAGGTACATTTCGGACTCCTTACCTCTTCCGGTTCCCAAATTTGGTCCATTTGATGTTCCTCCCTTGGATTGAGACCGTTTCACTCATGTTTGTCCTCATAGTCATGTGTAGAACCTATTAATCCATGTTTGGGTAAGTATGGGTCCATCTAGTTCATCTTATACACTACAAGTGAGTTTCCACAATGTGGAGGCACAGAGGTACATTTCGGACTCCTTACCTCTTCCGGTTCCCAAATTTGGTCCATTTGATGTTCCTCCCTTGGATTGAGACCGTTTCACTCATGTTTGTCCTCATAGTCATGTGTAGAACCTATTAATCCATGTTTGGTAAGTATGGGTCCATCTAGTTCATCTTATACACTACAAGTGAGTTTCCACAATGTGGAGGCACAGAGGTACATTTCGGACTCCTTACCTCTTCCGGTTCCCAAATTTGGTCCATTTGATGTTCCTCCCTTGGATTGAGACCGTTTCACTCATGTTTGTCCTCATAGTCATGTGTAGAACCTATTAATCCATGTTTGGTAAGTATGGGTCCATCTAGTTCATCTTATACACTACAAGTGAGTTTCCACAATGTGGAGGCACAGAGGTACATTTCGGACTCCTTACCTCTTCCGGTTCCCAAATTTGGTCCATTTGATGTTCCTCCCTTGGATTGAGACCGTTTCACTCATGTTTGTCCTCATAGTCATGTGTAGAACCTATTAATCCATGTTTGGGTAAGTATGGGTCCATCTAGTTCATCTTATACACTACAAGTGAGTTTCCACAATGTGGAGGCACAGAGGTACATTTCGGACTCCTTACCTCTTCCGGTTCCCAAATTTGGTCCATTTGATGTTCCTCCCTTGGATTGAGACCGTTTCACTCATGTTTGTCCTCATAGTCATGTGTAGAACCTATTAATCCATGTTTGGGTAAGTATGGGTCCATCTAGTTCATCTTATACACTACAAGTGAGTTTCCACAATGTGGAGTCACAGAGGTACATTTCGGACTCCTTACCTCTTCCGGTTCCCAAATTTGGTCCATTTGATGTTCCTCCCTTGGATTGAGACCGTTTCACTCATGTTTGTCCTCATAGTCATGTGTAGAACCTATTAATCCATGTTTGGGTAAGTATGGGTCCATCTAGTTCATCTTATACACTACAAGTGAGTTTCCACAATGTGGAGGCACAGAGGTACATTTCGGACTCCTTACCTCTTCCGGTTCCCAAATTTGGTCCATTTGATGTTCCTCCCTTGGATTGAGACCGTTTCACTCATGTTTGTCCTCATAGTCATGTGTAGAACCTATTAATCCATGTTTGGGTAAGTATGGGTCCATCTAGTTCATCTTATACACTACAAGTGAGTTTCCACAATGTGGAGGCACAGAGGTACATTTCGGACTCCTTACCTCTTCCGGTTCCCAAATTTGGTCCATTTGATGTTCCTCCCTTGGATTGAGACCGTTTCACTCATGTTTGTCCTCATAGTCATGTGTAGAACCTATTAATCCATGTTTGGGTAAGTATGGGTCCATCTAGTTCATCTTATACACTACAAGTGAGTTTCCACAATGTGGAGTCACAGAGGTACATTTCGGACTCCTTACCTCTTCCGGTTCCCAAATTTGGTCCATTTGATGTTCCTCCCTTGGATTGAGACCGTTTCACTCATGTTTGTCCTCATAGTCATGTGTAGAACCTATTAATCCATGTTTGGGTAAGTATGGGTCCATCTAGTTCATCTTATACACTACAAGTGAGTTTCCACAATGTGGAGGCACAGAGGTACATTTCGGACTCCTTACCTCTTCCGGTTCCCAAATTTGGTCCATTTGATGTTCCTCCCTTGGATTGAGACCGTTTCACTCATGTTTGTCCTCATAGTCATGTGTAGAACCTATTAATCCATGTTTGGTAAGTATGGGTCCATCTAGTTCATCTTATACACTACAAGTGAGTTTCCACAATGTGGAGGCACAGAGGTACATTTCGGACTCCTTACCTCTTCCGGTTCCCAAATTTGGTCCATTTGATGTTCCTCCCTTGGATTGAGACCGTTTCACTCATGTTTGTCCTCATAGTCATGTGTAGAAACCTATTAATCCATGTTTGGTAAGTATGGGTCCATCTAGTTCATCTTATACACTACAAGTGAGTTTCCACAATGTGGAGGCACAGAGGTACATTTCGGACTCCTTACCTCTTCCGGTTCCCAAATTTGGTCCATTTGATGTTCCTCCCTTGGATTGAGACCGTTTCACTCATGTTTGTCCTCATAGTCATGTGTAGAACCTATTAATCCATGTTTGGGTAAGTATGGGTCCATCTAGTTCATCTTATACACTACAAGTGAGTTTCCACAATGTGGAGGCACAGAGGTACATTTCGGACTCCTTACCTCTTCCGGTTCCCAAATTTGGTCCATTTGATGTTCCTCCCTTGGATTGAGACCGTTTCACTCATGTTTGTCCTCATAGTCATGTGTAGAACCTATTAATCCATGTTTGGGTAAGTATGGGTCCATCTAGTTCATCTTATACACTACAAGTGAGTTTCCACAATGTGGAGTCACAGAGGTACATTTCGGACTCCTTACCTCTTCCGGTTCCCAAATTTGGTCCATTTGATGTTCCTCCCTTGGATTGAGACCGTTTCACTCATGTTTGTCCTCATAGTCATGTGTAGAACCTATTAATCCATGTTTGGGTAAGTATGGGTCCATCTAGTTCATCTTATACACTACAAGTGAGTTTCCACAATGTGGAGTCACAGAGGTACATTTCGGACTCCTTACCTCTTCCGGTTCCCAAATTTGGTCCATTTGATGTTCCTCCCTTGGATTGAGACCGTTTCACTCATGTTTGTCCTCATAGTCATGTGTAGAACCTATTAATCCATGTTTGGTAAGTATGGGTCCATCTAGTTCATCTTATACACTACAAGTGAGTTTCCACAATGTGGAGTCACAGAGGTACATTTCGGACTCCTTACCTCTTCCGGTTCCCAAATTTGGTCCATTTGATGTTCCTCCCTTGGATTGAGACCGTTTCACTCATGTTTGTCCTCATAGTCATGTGTAGAACCTATTAATCCATGTTTGGTAAGTATGGGTCCATCTAGTTCATCTTATACACTACAAGTGAGTTTCCACAATGTGGAGGCACAGAGGTACATTTCGGACTCCTTACCTCTTCCGGTTCCCAAATTTGGTCCATTTGATGTTCCTCCCTTGGATTGAGACCGTTTCACTCATGTTTGTCCTCATAGTCATGTGTAGAACCTATTAATCCATGTTTGGTAAGTATGGGTCCATCTAGTTCATCTTATACACTACAAGTGAGTTTCCACAATGTGGAGGCACAGAGGTACATTTCGGACTCCTTACCTCTTCCGGTTCCCAAATTTGGTCCATTTGATGTTCCTCCCTTGGATTGAGACCGTTTCACTCATGTTTGTCCTCATAGTCATGTGTAGAACCTATTAATCCATGTTTGGGTAAGTATGGGTCCATCTAGTTCATCTTATACACTACAAGTGAGTTTCCACAATGTGGAGGCACAGAGGTACATTTCGGACTCCTTACCTCTTCCGGTTCCCAAATTTGGTCCATTTGATGTTCCTCCCTTGGATTGAGACCGTTTCACTCATGTTTGTCCTCATAGTCATGTGTAGAACCTATTAATCCATGTTTGGTAAGTATGGGTCCATCTAGTTCATCTTATACACTACAAGTGAGTTTCCACAATGTGGAGGCACAGAGGTACATTTCGGACTCCTTACCTCTTCCGGTTCCCAAATTTGGTCCATTTGATGTTCCTCCCTTGGATTGAGACCGTTTCACTCATGTTTGTCCTCATAGTCATGTGTAGAACCTATTAATCCATGTTTGGGTAAGTATGGGTCCATCTAGTTCATCTTATACACTACAAGTGAGTTTCCACAATGTGGAGGCACAGAGGTACATTTCGGACTCCTTACCTCTTCCGGTTCCCAAATTTGGTCCATTTGATGTTCCTCCCTTGGATTGAGACCGTTTCACTCATGTTTGTCCTCATAGTCATGTGTAGAACCTATTAATCCATGTTTGGTAAGTATGGGTCCATCTAGTTCATCTTATACACTACAAGTGAGTTTCCACAATGTGGAGGCACAGAGGTACATTTCGGACTCCTTACCTCTTCCGGTTCCCAAATTTGGTCCATTTGATGTTCCTCCCTTGGATTGAGACCGTTTCACTCATGTTTGTCCTCATAGTCATGTGTAGAACCTATTAATCCATGTTTGGTAAGTATGGGTCCATCTAGTTCATCTTATACACTACAAGTGAGTTTCCACAATGTGGAGGCACAGAGGTACATTTCGGACTCCTTACCTCTTCCGGTTCCCAAATTTGGTCCATTTGATGTTCCTCCCTTGGATTGAGACCGTTTCACTCATGTTTGTCCTCATAGTCATGTGTAGAACCTATTAATCCATGTTTGGTAAGTATGGGTCCATCTAGTTCATCTTATACACTACAAGTGAGTTTCCACAATGTGGAGGCACAGAGGTACATTTCGGACTCCTTACCTCTTCCGGTTCCCAAATTTGGTCCATTTGATGTTCCTCCCTTGGATTGAGACCGTTTCACTCATGTTTGTCCTCATAGTCATGTGTAGAACCTATTAATCCATGTTTGGTAAGTATGGGTCCATCTAGTTCATCTTATACACTACAAGTGAGTTTCCACAATGTGGAGGCACAGAGGTACATTTCGGACTCCTTACCTCTTCCGGTTCCCAAATTTGGTCCATTTGATGTTCCTCCCTTGGATTGAGACCGTTTCACTCATGTTTGTCCTCATAGTCATGTGTAGAACCTATTAATCCATGTTTGGTAAGTATGGGTCCATCTAGTTCATCTTATACACTACAAGTGAGTTTCCACAATGTGGAGGCACAGAGGTACATTTCGGACTCCTTACCTCTTCCGGTTCCCAAATTTGGTCCATTTGATGTTCCTCCCTTGGATTGAGACCGTTTCACTCATGTTTGTCCTCATAGTCATGTGTAGAACCTATTAATCCATGTTTGGTAAGTATGGGTCCATCTAGTTCATCTTATACACTACAAGTGAGTTTCCACAATGTGGAGGCACAGAGGTACATTTCGGACTCCTTACCTCTTCCGGTTCCCAAATTTGGTCCATTTGATGTTCCTCCCTTGGATTGAGACCGTTTCACTCATGTTTGTCCTCATAGTCATGTGTAGAACCTATTAATCCATGTTTGGGTAAGTATGGGTCCATCTAGTTCATCTTATACACTACAAGTGAGTTTCCACAATGTGGAGGCACAGAGGTACATTTCGGACTCCTTACCTCTTCCGGTTCCCAAATTTGGTCCATTTGATGTTCCTCCCTTGGATTGAGACCGTTTCACTCATGTTTGTCCTCATAGTCATGTGTAGAACCTATTAATCCATGTTTGGGTAAGTATGGGTCCATCTAGTTCATCTTATACACTACAAGTGAGTTTCCACAATGTGGAGGCACAGAGGTACATTTCGGACTCCTTACCTCTTCCGGTTCCCAAATTTGGTCCATTTGATGTTCCTCCCTTGGATTGAGACCGTTTCACTCATGTTTGTCCTCATAGTCATGTGTAGAACCTATTAATCCATGTTTGGTAAGTATGGGTCCATCTAGTTCATCTTATACACTACAAGTGAGTTTCCACAATGTGGAGGCACAGAGGTACATTTCGGACTCCTTACCTCTTCCGGTTCCCAAATTTGGTCCATTTGATGTTCCTCCCTTGGATTGAGACCGTTTCACTCATGTTTGTCCTCATAGTCATGTGTAGAACCTATTAATCCATGTTTGGTAAGTATGGGTCCATCTAGTTCATCTTATACACTACAAGTGAGTTTCCACAATGTGGAGGCACAGAGGTACATTTCGGACTCCTTACCTCTTCCGGTTCCCAAATTTGGTCCATTTGATGTTCCTCCCTTGGATTGAGACCGTTTCACTCATGTTTGTCCTCATAGTCATGTGTAGAACCTATTAATCCATGTTTGGTAAGTATGGGTCCATCTAGTTCATCTTATACACTACAAGTGAGTTTCCACAATGTGGAGGCACAGAGGTACATTTCGGACTCCTTACCTCTTCCGGTTCCCAAATTTGGTCCATTTGATGTTCCTCCCTTGGATTGAGACCGTTTCACTCATGTTTGTCCTCATAGTCATGTGTAGAACCTATTAATCCATGTTTGGTAAGTATGGGTCCATCTAGTTCATCTTATACACTACAAGTGAGTTTCCACAATGTGGAGGCACAGAGGTACATTTCGGACTCCTTACCTCTTCCGGTTCCCAAATTTGGTCCATTTGATGTTCCTCCCTTGGATTGAGACCGTTTCACTCATGTTTGTCCTCATAGTCATGTGTAGAACCTATTAATCCATGTTTGGTAAGTATGGGTCCATCTAGTTCATCTTATACACTACAAGTGAGTTTCCACAATGTGGAGGCACAGAGGTACATTTCGGACTCCTTACCTCTTCCGGTTCCCAAATTTGGTCCATTTGATGTTCCTCCCTTGGATTGAGACCGTTTCACTCATGTTTGTC
This sequence comes from Microthlaspi erraticum, assembly GCA_902728155.2. Classification (NCBI taxonomy): domain Eukaryota; kingdom Viridiplantae; phylum Streptophyta; class Magnoliopsida; order Brassicales; family Brassicaceae; genus Microthlaspi; species Microthlaspi erraticum. The sequence continues at coordinate 21,908 of CACVBM020001617.1, forward strand.
CTCATAGTCATGTGTAGAACCTATTAATCCATGTTTGGTAAGTATGGGTCCATCTAGTTCATCTTATACACTACAAGTGAGTTTCCACAATGTGGAGGCACAGAGGTACATTTCGGACTCCTTACCTCTTCCGGTTCCCAAATTTGGTCCATTTGATGTTCCTCCCTTGGATTGAGACCGTTTCACTCATGTTTGTCCTCATAGTCATGTGTAGAACCTATTAATCCATGTTTGGTAAGTATGGGTCCATCTAGTTCATCTTATACACTACAAGTGAGTTTCCACAATGTGGAGGCACAGAGGTACATTTCGGACTCCTTACCTCTTCCGGTTCCCAAATTTGGTCCATTTGATGTTCCTCCCTTGGATTGAGACCGTTTCACTCATGTTTGTCCTCATAGTCATGTGTAGAACCTATTAATCCATGTTTGGTAAGTATGGGTCCATCTAGTTCATCTTATACACTACAAGTGAGTTTCCACAATGTGGAGGCACAGAGGTACATTTCGGACTCCTTACCTCTTCCGGTTCCCAAATTTGGTCCATTTGATGTTCCTCCCTTGGATTGAGACCGTTTCACTCATGTTTGTCCTCATAGTCATGTGTAGAACCTATTAATCCATGTTTGGTAAGTATGGGTCCATCTAGTTCATCTTATACACTACAAGTGAGTTTCCACAATGTGGAGGCACAGAGGTACATTTCGGACTCCTTACCTCTTCCGGTTCCCAAATTTGGTCCATTTGATGTTCCTCCCTTGGATTGAGACCGTTTCACTCATGTTTGTCCTCATAGTCATGTGTAGAAGCTATTAATCCATGTTTTGGTAAGTATGGGTCCATCTAGTTCATCTTATACACTACAAGTGAGTTTCCACAATGTGGAGGCACAGAGGTACATTTCGGACTCCTTACCTCTTCCGGTTCCCAAATTTGGTCCATTTGATGTTCCTCCCTTGGATTGAGACCGTTTCACTCATGTTTGTCCTCATAGTCATGTGTAGAAGCTATTAATCCATGTTTTGGTAAGTATGGGTCCATCTAGTTCATCTTATACACTACAAGTGAGTTTCCACAATGTGGAGGCACAGAGGTACATTTCGGACTCCTTACCTCTTCCGGTTCCCAAATTTGGTCCATTTGATGTTCCTCCCTTGGATTGAGACCGTTTCACTCATGTTTGTCCTCATAGTCATGTGTAGAAGCTATTAATCCATGTTTTGGTAAGTATGGGTCCATCTAGTTCATCTTATACACTACAAGTGAGTTTCCACAATGTGGAGGCACAGAGGTACATTTCGGACTCCTTACCTCTTCCGGTTCCCAAATTTGGTCCATTTGATGTTCCTCCCTTGGATTGAGACCGTTTCACTCATGTTTGTCCTCATAGTCATGTGTAGAAGCTATTAATCCATGTTTTGGTAAGTATGGGTCCATCTAGTTCATCTTATACACTACAAGTGAGTTTCCACAATGTGGAGGCACAGAGGTACATTTCGGACTCCTTACCTCTTCCGGTTCCCAAATTTGGTCCATTTGATGTTCCTCCCTTGGATTGAGACCGTTTCACTCATGTTTGTCCTCATAGTCATGTGTAGAAGCTATTAATCCATGTTTTGGTAAGTATGGGTCCATCTAGTTCATCTTATACACTACAAGTGAGTTTCCACAATGTGGAGGCACAGAGGTACATTTCGGACTCCTTACCTCTTCCGGTTCCCAAATTTGGTCCATTTGATGTTCCTCCCTTGGATTGAGACCGTTTCACTCATGTTTGTCCTCATAGTCATGTGTAGAAGCTATTAATCCATGTTTTGGTAAGTATGGGTCCATCTAGTTCATCTTATACACTACAAGTGAGTTTCCACAATGTGGAGGCACAGAGGTACATTTCGGACTCCTTACCTCTTCCGGTTCCCAAATTTGGTCCATTTGATGTTCCTCCCTTGGATTGAGACCGTTTCACTCATGTTTGTCCTCATAGTCATGTGTAGAACCTATTAATCCATGTTTTGGTAAGTATGGGTCCATCTAGTTCATCTTATACACTACAAGTGAGTTTCCACAATGTGGAGGCACAGAGGTACATTTCGGACTCCTTACCTCTTCCGGTTCCCAAATTTGGTCCATTTGATGTTCCTCCCTTGGATTGAGACCGTTTCACTCATGTTTGTCCTCATAGTCATGTGTAGAACCTATTAATCCATGTTTTGGTAAGTATGGGTCCATCTAGTTCATCTTATACACTACAAGTGAGTTTCCACAATGTGGAGGCACAGAGGTACATTTCGGACTCCTTACCTCTTCCGGTTCCCAAATTTGGTCCATTTGATGTTCCTCCCTTGGATTGAGACCGTTTCACTCATGTTTGTCCTCATAGTCATGTGTAGAAGCTATTAATCCATGTTTTGGTAAGTATGGGTCCATCTAGTTCATCTTATACACTACAAGTGAGTTTCCACAATGTGGAGGCACAGAGGTACATTTCGGACTCCTTACCTCTTCCGGTTCCCAAATTTGGTCCATTTGATGTTCCTCCCTTGGATTGAGACCGTTTCACTCATGTTTGTCCTCATAGTCATGTGTAGAAGCTATTAATCCATGTTTTGGTAAGTATGGGTCCATCTAGTTCATCTTATACACTACAAGTGAGTTTCCACAATGTGGAGGCACAGAGGTACATTTCGGACTCCTTACCTCTTCCGGTTCCCAAATTTGGTCCATTTGATGTTCCTCCCTTGGATTGAGACCGTTTCACTCATGTTTGTCCTCATAGTCATGTGTAGAAGCTATTAATCCATGTTTTGGTAAGTATGGGTCCATCTAGTTCATCTTATACACTACAAGTGAGTTTCCACAATGTGGAGGCACAGAGGTACATTTCGGACTCCTTACCTCTTCCGGTTCCCAAATTTGGTCCATTTGATGTTCCTCCCTTGGATTGAGACCGTTTCACTCATGTTTGTCCTCATAGTCATGTGTAGAAGCTATTAATCCATGTTTTGGTAAGTATGGGTCCATCTAGTTCATCTTATACACTACAAGTGAGTTTCCACAATGTGGAGGCACAGAGGTACATTTCGGACTCCTTACCTCTTCCGGTTCCCAAATTTGGTCCATTTGATGTTCCTCCCTTGGATTGAGACCGTTTCACTCATGTTTGTCCTCATAGTCATGTGTAGAAGCTATTAATCCATGTTTTGGTAAGTATGGGTCCATCTAGTTCATCTTATACACTACAAGTGAGTTTCCACAATGTGGAGGCACAGAGGTACATTTCGGACTCCTTACCTCTTCCGGTTCCCAAATTTGGTCCATTTGATGTTCCTCCCTTGGATTGAGACCGTTTCACTCATGTTTGTCCTCATAGTCATGTGTAGAACCTATTAATCCATGTTTTGGTAAGTATGGGTCCATCTAGTTCATTTATACACTACAAGTGAGTTTCCACAATGTGGAGGCACAGAGGTACATTTCGGACTCCTTACCTCTTCCGGTTCCCAAATTTGGTCCATTTGATGTTCCTCCCTTGGATTGAGACCGTTTCACTCATGTTTGTCCTCATAGTCATGTGTAGAACCTATTAATCCATGTTTGGTAAGTATGGGTCCATCTAGTTCATCTTATACACTACAAGTGAGTTTCCACAATGTGGAGGCACAGAGGTACATTTCGGACTCCTTACCTCTTCCGGTTCCCAAATTTGGTCCATTTGATGTTCCTCCCTTGGATTGAGACCGTTTCACTCATGTTTGTCCTCATAGTCATGTGTAGAACCTATTAATCCATGTTTGGTAAGTATGGGTCCATCTAGTTCATCTTATACACTACAAGTGAGTTTCCACAATGTGGAGGCACAGAGGTACATTTCGGACTCCTTACCTCTTCCGGTTCCCAAATTTAGGTCCATTTGATGTTCCTCCCTTGGATTGAGACCGTTTCACTCATGTTTGTCCTCATAGTCATGTGTAGAACCTATTAATCCATGTTTGGTAAGTATGGGTCCATCTAGTTCATCTTATACACTACAAGTGAGTTTCCACAATGTGGAGGCACAGAGGTACATTTCGGACTCCTTACCTCTTCCGGTTCCCAAATTTGGTCCATTTGATGTTCCTCCCTTGGATTGAGACCGTTTCACTCATGTTTGTCCTCATAGTCATGTGTAGAACCTATTAATCCATGTTTGGTAAGTATGGGTCCATCTAGTTCATCTTATACACTACAAGTGAGTTTCCACAATGTGGAGGCACAGAGGTACATTTCGGACTCCTTACCTCTTCCGGTTCCCAAATTTGGTCCATTTGATGTTCCTCCCTTGGATTGAGACCGTTTCACTCATGTTTGTCCTCATAGTCATGTGTAGAACCTATTAATCCATGTTTGGTAAGTATGGGTCCATCTAGTTCATCTTATACACTACAAGTGAGTTTCCACAATGTGGAGGCACAGAGGTACATTTCGGACTCCTTACCTCTTCCGGTTCCCAAATTTGGTCCATTTGATGTTCCTCCCTTGGATTGAGACCGTTTCACTCATGTTTGTCCTCATAGTCATGTGTAGAACCTATTAATCCATGTTTGGTAAGTATGGGTCCATCTAGTTCATCTTATACACTACAAGTGAGTTTCCACAATGTGGAGGCACAGAGGTACATTTCGGACTCCTTACCTCTTCCGGTTCCCAAATTTGGTCCATTTGATGTTCCTCCCTTGGATTGAGACCGTTTCACTCATGTTTGTCCTCATAGTCATGTGTAGAACCTATTAATCCATGTTTGGGTAAGTATGGGTCCATATAGTTCATCTTATACACTACAAGTGAGTTTCCACAATGTGGAGGCACAGAGGTACATTTCGGACTCCTTACCTCTTCCGGTTCCCAAATTTGGTCCATTTGATGTTCCTCCCTTGGATTGAGACCGTTTCACTCATGTTTGTCCTCATAGTAATGTGGAGAACCTATTAATCCATGTTTGGGTAAGTATGGGTCCATATAGTTCATCTTATACACTACAAGTGAGTTTCCACAATGTGGAGTCACAGAGGTACATTTCGGACTCCTTACCTCTTCCGGTTCCCAAATTTGGTCCATTTGATGTTCCTCCCTTGGATTGAGACCGTTTCACTCATGTTTGTCCTCATAGTAATGTGGAGAACCTATTAATCCATGTTTGGGTAAGTATGGGTCCATATAGTTCATCTTATACACTACAAGTGAGTTTCCACAATGTGGAGTCACAGAGGTACATTTCGGACTCCTTACCTCTTCCGGTTCCCAAATTTGGTCCATTTGATGTTCCTCCCTTGGATTGAGACCGTTTCACTCATGTTTGTCCTCATAGTAATGTGGAGAACCTATTAATCCATGTTTGGGTAAGTATGGGTCCATATAGTTCATCTTATACACTACAAGTGAGTTTCCACAATGTGGAGTCACAGAGGTACATTTCGGACTCCTTACCTCTTCCGGTTCCCAAATTTGGTCCATTTGATGTTCCTCCCTTGGATTGAGACCGTTTCACTCATGTTTGTCCTCATAGTAATGTGGAGAACCTATTAATCCATGTTTGGGTAAGTATGGGTCCATCTAGTTCATCTTATACACTACAAGTGAGTTTCCACAATGTGGAGTCACAGAGGTACATTTCGGACTCCTTACCTCTTCCGGTTCCCAAATTTGGTCCATTTGATGTTCCTCCCTTGGATTGAGACCGTTTCACTCATGTTTGTCCTCATAGTAATGTGGAGAACCTATTAATCCATGTTTGGGTAAGTATGGGTCCATCTAGTTCATCTTATACACTACAAGTGAGTTTCCACAATGTGGAGTCACAGAGGTACATTTCGGACTCCTTACCTCTTCCGGTTCCCAAATTTGGTCCATTTGATGTTCCTCCCTTGGATTGAGACCGTTTCACTCATGTTTGTCCTCATAGTAATGTGGAGAACCTATTAATCCATGTTTGGGTAAGTATGGGTCCATATAGTTCATCTTATACACTACAAGTGAGTTTCCACAATGTGGAGGCACAGAGGTACATTTCGGACTCCTTACCTCTTCCGGTTCCCAAATTTGGTCCATTTGATGTTCCTCCCTTGGATTGAGACCGTTTCACTCATGTTTGTCCTCATAGTAATGTGGAGAACCTATTAATCCATGTTTGGGTAAGTATGGGTCCATCTAGTTCATCTTATACACTACAAGTGAGTTTCCACAATGTGGAGGCACAGAGGTACATTTCGGACTCCTTACCTCTTCCGGTTCCCAAATTAGGTCCATTTGATGTTCCTCCCTTGGATTGAGACCGTTTCACTCATGTTTGTCCTCATAGTAATGTGGAGAACCTATTAATCCATGTTTGGGTAAGTATGGGTCCATCTAGTTCATCTTATACACTACAAGTGAGTTTCCACAATGTGGAGGCACAGAGGTACATTTCGGACTCCTTACCTCTTCCGGTTCCCAAATTTGGTCCATTTGATGTTCCTC